>JAHZNI010003400.1:0-20684 GCA_027744415.1 Seira ritae | reverse complement strand
ATTGTAACTTCACTTCACTTCTCACACATTTTCAATTTTCACTGTAAAACTGCACATATTTTCTCGCCTAAAATCATTCACGCGTGCGTATGCTTTTTTTTAAATCACCCAAACCCACCAAAATAATCCAGAAAATACATGATTATCCTTGGTGTTGGTGCTGATGAGATGATGTTCCGATCTGATGAAGATTTAGCACCGCGTAAACACACACAAACTTTTCTTCACTTCACTTTACCACTTTCCTTACTCGGTTTTTATGGTGTTTTTTTCGCCGCATGCAGACGTTTCACGCTTTCTTAACCAAGCATTTCAGCTATTACATAATCTGCACAGGTTAACAAGCTTGTTCAAAGTTAATATATTAACCCATTATCAAATCGTTGCTTAAGTAGCCGGAAAATTTTTCATTCGCTATTTTCACTTTTTCTTCACACCTTCTCGTTCTCATTCACTCTTATTCGATGAGAAGCTAAAGCTAGTAGCTAATTAAATCAATCTTTTTGATAGTCACCTCCATTCCTGTATATTGTTAACGGGCACATTTCTTTTCAATTTTGTTTATTTTCCAGAAGCCTGGAATTCCACCTTTCCTGGAAAAATTGTTTCACTTTTGCACAGCTTTTAAAACTTTGAATATTTTCATATCACTTCAAAAAACAGCTTCGCTTTGTTTTTCCATGCTATAGACAGAGGTAAAGTATTCATGCTCTTGACATTTCATATTATGTACATGCTAGGGAAAACTCAGAAATATGTTTTTCACAGAGGCCCTCTCACATATTCTATCTGTGGGCTCATACACAAAACTGAACAGGTATGTCGGGATTTTTCTCTTCTTAAGAAAAAAAAATTACTTTAGGGTAAAGAAAAATACATGAAAAAAGCAGGTATGCAATGCAATATACATATAATAATGCAAGTGAGCGCTTGAGCTTGAGTCTGAGCATTATATTATCATCCATGCCATGCAATGCCTGAAATGCCATGTAAAATGTATTACATACACACACTACACGGCTTTGTTCATTTTTTTTCTCATTGCATTGCATTGTTGAACGAAGCCAATTGTTGAATGTGCAGGAGAGAACGAAGGAGACGCATCAACATAACACTAGCTATCGTGATCTGATCATCATCAACAACAACATCATCCTTAGAAGAAGAAAAAAAATATTTCTCTTCAACGAAAAAATATTTTTTTACCTGAGCTGAGCAGAGCTGAACTGCCTTTACCTTCCTCGTCTTCCACTTCTTCTTCTTCACCCATCACCTCTCAGCTTGACTCTTTTTCCTCAGATTTTTCGTCATTATTATCATCATCATCCATCCATCCATCCTCAAGAGCTATGTATATGTATGTAGCCGTAGCTATAGCTAAGCTTCTTTTACGATTTCGAAAGTAGTATAATATGATGATGATGAACATGAGGATACATTCTTCTTGTTGTTTTCAGAGGTACCTACTCATCCTTACAATGTTTTCCTCTGTTTGAAAACGATGGAAAAGGTAGATAATCTTTTTTTCTTCTTCTTGAATGCAATAATAATAATAATGCGACTTCGATTTCATTCCTGCTCCTGCTGAGGCTTGGCTTGGAAAAAAAAACAAGTTGAATAAGAAGAAGAAGAAGGGAAAATGAAAAAAAGGAGTCGAATGGAATGGAATTTTGTCTTCGTCCGTAGTGGTGGTAGTACTTACCTGGCATGGCTTGGCCTGCTTACATTTTACATATATTGTTGCTATTATTATATTACATTTTATTGCACCGATGTGATTCCTTTAGGATCGGATGGGGAATATTTTCATGAGGCTGAGACTGAGGTTGCTCTTGCTCTGTTGCTGAATGCTGATGTGAAGATATAGCATGTAAGTTGTAAGCCGGTAGAATTTAATTTTTGTAGGGAAAAGCGGCATGACTATGACAGTCAGAAGAGAAAAAAACATGATGCATGTTCTCCTCTTCTCTCTGTTCACTTCATTCTCATTCCATGATGATGCGCTTAAATGTTCGAAATAAGGAATGGCAGGTAGGGAAGAACATGAGACCATTAAAAAAGAAACCACGGGGTAGGTAGTAGGTTAGGTAGGTAGGTAGGACGTGTAGGCAATCGAATCGCTTTTGCCTTCCTTCTTGATCATCATCTTTCGACGACGATGAAATCAACAAAAAGAACAACATAAGAGGCGAAAGAAGAAGGAACGTTCACAAAGCTTATTTCATTGTTCCTTACCTGACTGAATGATGTGATGTGATATCGAATGCATAACATGAAAAAATAAAACAATGAACTTATAAAAATACGTTCTGTTAGAGGCAGGTAGGAATGAGATTGAGATTACAGAATAAAATTATTACTGGCATTGTTACCTATCATTATCCTCGTCCAGATTTCCCTTTTTAAACTTAACGGGAATCTTTCTTTAAAGAGGGAAATTTCCCTTCAAAAAGAGTTCCACACTATTTAATTCTCTTTGATCTGGGAATAAATTGTAAAAAAAAATATTTCATTCAATTATGATGTGATGATGGGATTTTAAAAGTTGGTCATTTCATTTGCTGCGTAGGTATAAAAAATTCTAAACATGAGAAAATCCCTTAAGATATTTGTGGTGTCACACGTGACATGACCACGCACTTGACTAAGGAACATTTCCCTCGCAAATTGAGTAAATCAATTATGATAACGATATGAACTTTTTTATTTTTGAAATCAGTCGCGGCGAGACAAGATTAGGAAACTACACGCAACATATTTACATGCCTACATGTTTTTTGCCTTTAATTTGTAGCTAGTACAATGGATACATATTATATTATGCACCCTTCTTGCAGAAAAAAATTACAATCATGGACACGTGCAATCGAAGCATATTGTCGTGTTCGCCATTGTAGCGATTTCCGAAATGTTCGTGATCACGATCAAGATCGCACCGCACTTGCTTTTGCTTGGGTTGGGCAAGAGGCAGCAGCGCCGCAACAACATCATCACGACAAAATCAAAGTAAGATAACGAAAAAATCTAAGCAGAGTGACAATTTTTAAAATATATGCATAATGCGTGGTGCATTTAAAGTCTCCCTGAATTGTATCGTACTTTTAGTTGAGCTAGTTGAGCAGCATTTATTTTTGGTAATTACAAATGCATATTTTTATATTCAAATTGAGCAAGAAAAAAACTTCTACTCGAGATTCATCCTTCTTTTGCAATTTCTCAAAAGATTTATGAATTTCCACAGTGAAAGTGGAAAAAATTTTATAGACAAGCCCATGCAACCAGAGCCAGACATGGAAGAAAATAATTTTGCATTTGCATCATTTAAAAAGTTGCCATGTACGGGAAAAAATGTTATCACTGAAAATATCATCATCATCATTCTGAAACAAAATATTTGTTTGAATTCAGAGAAAGATAACCACAAAAGTTTGTGATCAACATGTTCTGGTTAGGAGGATTACAGTGATCAACAACGTTCAAGATTCAAGGAATATTTCTTAGTTTTAGTTTCTTCGCCTCTCTGCATGCTCTGCTGCTGTGTCTCTTCTGCATATATCGTTTTTAATTAATTAACCATCTCGAAAAAAAGGATTCTAATAAATCACCATAATCTAATTGTCAAGCTACGCAGCAGATTAGCTAATTAAAAGAACTTGAGTAGTCAGAGTCAGAGTCGCAGTCTTGGTCATATTATAGTCATGCAAAGCTCTGCAATGTGATGAAATGCTTTCCTCAGCCTCAACAAGATTTCCCATAAAACATGATGTTGATGTTGAGAATCGTGGACTGGACTGGACTGGAGTGGAGCACTTGTTGCATACTGCATACCCACACGAAAAAGACCTGAATACATTACATTCCCGAGAGCAACTTTTACAAGAACGAACGAAGGAAGGAAAAAAAACTTTATTCTTTTGAAATAGTTTATGAGAATTGTCAAAGCGTAGTCTTCGTTATTATTATATTACGATTGTACGAGACCAGTTTTTCTTTCGACGGTGTGGTGTGGTGTACATTACCCCGATGCGATGATGGTTTTCTACTCCACTCCAGTCCAGGTAGATAGATAGAGAGTAAAGAAATTATAATATAGTTGGGCTAACTTGCACCTCCAGGCTCATTCTCATTCCAGTCTTGTTGTATTCAAATCCTTTGGTCTTGGCCTATCATTCTCCTCAGCTCTTTTTTAGAGATGACAATCAAAATGAGAAAAAAATGTTTTAGAAAATAGAAAGAAAGGAATACTGTAGGTAAATGCATACATATGTGTAGGTAGGTATGTAGTAAGTAATAAATAGCATAACCCTTTTCTCTCCTTTGCCTGAGCCATGCAATGCAATGTAAAATCCAATAATCCATATACCTGTTAACGTCCAACCTCTAATCTAAATGTCAAAGATTTTTTTCATCGTCTCCTTCCCTTTTCTCCATAAGAAATGAAAATATCGGGGAACTTCTCCAGGAAATACCTTATTTTCAAATATCGTTTCTCGGCATCTTGGTTAATTTCATAGGACCAATAAATACTTGACTAAGCTTCAAACTTGATTTTAAAGTCTTTTTTAAATGGTGTCAAATTATTCCAGAAACCATATCTGTTCTGAAGCAATTTCATGTAAAAAATGCTCCCCCGTTAGGCATTTAATATTAAACTTCATTGTTGATTCCTCAACCTCAACTCAAACACTGTATCAGTGTTTTTTTCATGTGGGTATGCTATTCAATGCAATATGCAAGCTGGAGCCAGAGCATTCCTCAAATTATCATCATCATCATGAAGAGGCAAACGTTTTCTCCAAGAAAGATCACTGAAAAAAGGTTCGTACAGTGTACTGACTGAGTGTACAGTAGTTTTATATGAGTTTAAGAGAGAAGAAAAAAAGATTTTAATGAAAACCCTTCTCATTCTTGCTCGATGCTCGGTTGTTCCGTCTTACCTGTCTATTCCCAAACATTGTATTTTGTGTATGTTGCATTGGCTTTACTACTAGATATTTAACATTATTTTGTAAGTAGGAGGAACGCACCAGCAAGGAGTTCAACACAGACTTAATGAACCAATCATACTGATGACGAAAAGTATGTGATGGCTTATAACCTCCACCCCATGTCTTGAGCCCACTTCAACTTCACCTGTACCTGCCAAAAGATACCCTCTGGTATTTACAACCATTCAAAAACCTACCCTGATCCTGTCTTTCTTCTTTTCATTTTCATTCCTTTTTTTCTCATCGTCACCGTTCCTTCTTCTCTCCGAAAACTATTTTTCCTTAAAAAAAGAGAAAATAATAATGAAATGCTCCTTAACTGACAAGGGGAATCATATTGTTTGGATGGTTCATCCCGTATGTACCTAGTAGGTAGGAAAATCGTATGTAGCCAATTTTTTGATTGTGATTGTGTTGATGGGAATATGTCCTTTTCGATGCTTGATGTAGTTTCCAGGTAAATCATATGAATAACACTGAGAAAGTAAGAAAAGCATGGTTTGTATTGTATTTAGTTTGAGGACGGATTCTCGTCAATTGAATTTTATCCTAAATTCAGGATTTCCTTATAAAACTATCAATATCAAAATGTGAGAATTGGCAATTTGCGAAAAAAAGTCTGCATTAAAATTCAGAATAATGATTCAAAATTGTGAAATCCACAAACAAATGTATATTTTTCCTAGAAATTAAAATGGAAAATGGAACCACACCTAAAATAGTTACCTTGTTAGTCGAGCTTTTCCAATTCAATTCCACACATGCTCTGCTGGAGGTACCAGAGAAAATGATTTTTTTACTTTAAAAAAATATTATTATGCATTTTATATTTCGTAACTCTAGAACAAGAGCAGCTTGCAGACCAGCTAGACCACATTTAAGCAGATAAATCTTGTGTTCATGTAACCACTTCTTCATGTGCGATGGCATGGTATGGCAGGAGCATGCGGATTGGATTGCATTGCGTTTTTTACTCTTTGGAAAGGACTCTAATGAAATTAGAAACGATGAAGAAGAAGAAGAAGAGAAAAGAGTCAAAGCCGAGCAAGGCTGAAGCTGCATTGCATTGCATAGAACGAGTTTGACTTTTTATTATTATTATGGTTTTAGAGTCTCAGCTCAACAGGTTGCCGTCTCCGCTCCAGTCCAGGCCAGCCAGAGCCAGGCAGAGGAGCTTACCTGCCTTTTTTCTTCTATTTTTTGGTTTGAAGAAGAAAAAAACTCGTTTTTATTTCTTTTTTTTCGAGGGAGAGATAAAGTTGCCCCTGTACTGCATACAATCCACAATAATAATACCTAATCCTTTTGAACGAAGATGAGTGAAGGAAGCACGATGAGCCGAGTCGAAAAATGTTTCACCATTTTCTAACTGTTTCCATATGAGCCATCATGAGCCGATTGTGATTTTTTGAGCTTCTTACGAAGGGGGAAATAGAAAAAAAGAAAATAAATGTTTGAATAAGTAGTAAGTCTGAATCTGCTAAGCTAAAATGACGAGGAAGGTAGTATGTAGTAGTAGTGCAGTGGCTAAAGAGCCCTTACGATGAGTAGCTATGAATACCTTTTTTACCCATTCTTTCTCATTATTATTATGTATTACTTAATGTCCGTGCACAAAAAACCATTTGAATTGGAAAGTGAAAAGGAGAATATAATCCATTTGACTTGACGGGATGAAGAATTTTCATCTCTTCTTCTATGGACTATGCAAAACGATGAACGATGATTATTGATTACGCAAAGGTACCAATATGCATGCATGCGAATAGGACCTAAGTAATGAAGGTTACAACAATTCTGGGATGTGATAAGATGCAACAACAACCAAAATTGGCTCTTTGTTTAAGCTATACAATGTCGCTGTAAGTTGATAATACAAGGTATCGTAGACTTTGAAACATACTTCCTGATTTTTTTTGTGATTATGAGATCATAAAAAATCAGTGAAAGGAACGGACTGAAAGGTCTTTCTGTACGAATGGTGTAGGTACATACACATTATGCACATGTAGTAAATATGCACAACCATCAAGGTAGGTATGTAAATTCCCTTGCAAATCTTGAAGGAAAAGTAAGAATAAAGCAATCTCTTGAATCTTAACAGAATCCAAATTTTTTGAAAATTCAATATGTAGCAGTTTAAGTTTAAATAAGAAGTTCCAGCTTGAAATTCACTTATTCAATTCATTTGGATTTTTAATAACGGTTCTTAAAAGCCAAAAGCGATCTAACTTTAATCTCTTAATTATGCTATCATCTATATTTAACTTTAGGCAGTTTCAGCGTTCCATATTTCGCATTTTCAAATTCAAATTGAAATGGAACAACGTTATTTTTTCTTGCAAATTACCTATACGAAATGTTGTCATTTGCAAGTACCCTTTTAGACTTGAGTTGACGTTATGTATGTATAAACATGATTTTATTTCTGTCCATCTCAACGTGCCCCTGCGACAGTCTTGATGATTCAGAGATCAATATTGTTGGCCGTTGATTGACAATTTTTACTTACGGTGAGTTAGTCAATATGTATGAAGGTAATGTACCTAGGCTATTCCATTGTTCATGACGACATCATATTATCATGTTTTAATTGAATACACATTTCCCCTACGATGTATCAGAATCAGGATCAGGAAAAGCAATGTGTTCTTCACATCAGAGTCAGAGTAACACACAGTACACTACTTCTACTACCAAACCAGAGCGAGAGCAAGGTGTAAGATCCTTTTCAAACATTTTCAAATCTTCATTCCACCTCCTTCTGAGTGAGCAATGCGTTAAAAAATAATATGAAGGGAGTAAAAGGATTTCTTTTGAGCAGTCAGTCCAAGTCGTAGTACATAGTAGCCTAGTCCTTTTTTACTCTTAGGAAGGATGAGCTAGGGTTTAAGTACGTGTTCTTTTAGACAGACAGGTAGAAATTGGAAAAAATTGAGTAGTAGCAAAAGCAGAACCAAGTTCAGCAAAGCCAAGCCAGTGGAGGTATTTAAAATTGTTCCTCTTCTTCTTCTTCTTGAGCAGGATTTCTTTTTTATTTTATGGGGATTCTAAACGAACGAAAGGATTTTTTTTCTTATTCGAAGGCGACGGCTTTAAGTAAGTAAGTCCAACTTATCAAGCAACTTTTCAGCTTCCCTGCTGCTCGCTTTGACATAGACTCCAACTTTGTAATTTACGTGTTTTCTGCTCCTTTTTTAAGGGAAAAATAGCTTTTTATTCATCATCTCATCATCCATCCTTACTTTACTCTTACCTGAAAAAAGTATATATATTATATTGTTTGAGAGGAGAAACTGCAACTGGCCTGGCTTGGCCTGGCCTCTCGTTTTTTGGATTAGATTTAGATGAGAAAGGTCTTCTAAATATGTTTCATATGGGAAGAATGCCATGCAACTACCTGCTACCTACATTGTATCATCATATCATAACCCTTCGCGTTATTTTTTGGAGGTAACCCTTCCAAGAAGGAGAGAAAGAAGGACCGAACATACTTCATCAAAACAAAAATTATGAGCCTCGATAGCTAATCCATACATCAATATTTTTTTCCCCTTGTTCGGTTTCTTGAGCTAATGCGATGCACGGAGATGAGATTTCTCAGAGATGATTAAAAAAAACGGAAGGAGGTATGATAAAACCATAGGGTGGAGTAGGATTAGGAATTGCTGATGTCTACACACAGACTATCTACCAACCTCTATGGAAAACATGTACATCTTCTCGAAATGGGGCGAGCTGACGAAAATTTTCATAATTCATGAAGGCGATCATTCTTTGAAAATGAACAATAATCTGATCATGATCATGATCATCAAGAAAATTTTTGACTAATGACGCGATAGGACTTTCTAGTCGAATAATATTTCTTTCTCTTCTCTAGTTTTGGAGCTCATATAGGTAGTTTTTTCAACAATTAACATCCGGGATAACATCACTAGATAAAAAACATCCGACTCGTTGGAAATAAAACTAAACTTATTTAATTCATGTAGTATTAATATAAGCTTAGATAGGTTATTTCTTGATCTTTTTGAAAAATATTCTATTTGTGTTTTGTGTACTAGTCTGTCTAGGCAAATTGCATTAATTGTGACTGTGTGAGATAATCATATTATTGTTGTAGTTATGTATGTAGTTTGCATTGCAGAGAGAAACTACCCCACAAATCAAGAGTTCATGATAGTCATACGAAATGAAATTGAATTACTTACTTTGGCTTGGTCTTCTAGGTTGAAGACAAAAAAAATAGTCAGTCCCACAACCACAACAGTAACAGTCCCTGTCTGTCTATCTACTTATGTCTGAGTCTTTTTTTATTTTTAGGGTGTAATTCTTTTGAAACGACTAATTCAAAGGAATAAATCTTGCTTACTTTTCCCATTGAATAAATTACACTCTGTGCTTTGCTCTTCCCGTCCTCCGTCTATCTCCATATATTCTTCTGAGAAATGTGGAAAAATATTTTTTTTTAATCAAGAGTACTAGATAGTCCGGCCAACTTGACTTATTACTATTAGCATTACAATCATTATTTCATTTCACTATTAAACTTTTTTTTCATAGTTCATAAGTAATATCATTGCTCTCTGTCTTATTTCTTATTGCTGGTATCCGCTGCAGCTGTCCAATCCTCCGAAAAAATATATATATTGTTTATCTAAGGATGACATCAATCTGCTCATGCTCATCTTTCATATAATATTTGTCATGATAATGAAGACAAGTCGAAAGCGGAGAGGAACGAGTTCTCGAAAAAATTGAAATTAAGTGAATAAAGTAGGAGCAAGCCCATTTGACAAAAAAATATATCTTATGGAGAAGTTCACTGGTTTTCTCTTTCTTTCTGTGAAGGAAATACCGAAGAAAAAAATCTCCGAGAAAAAATTTTCTAACGAAGAAGTTGTAGTACGCAAGGTTCTTCTTCTTCTCATCCTGAGGTAAAAGAAGAGGAGATACAACTAAAAATAAAAAAAGAGGAGCGGATGATGATGAGTACGAGTGAGGAGCACAGTGTGTGTTCAATAATGCAGTTTGAGATGTTTAAAAATGGGGAATCACATCACATCAGAAGAAGAGGAGAAGAGCACAAGTAAATAAATTTTTACTGTGATTGTTCGACCAAAGTAAATCAAGTCGGCTTGACTCGTTGTTGGCCTGTCCAAGCTTACCCCTCCGCTTGTCCGAAAGATCTATGGGCTTGATATTGTGCAAGTTTTTTTTCAGAGAAAATCCTCTTAATTGCTCATAAATATAAATACTACCAGCATCATATCAACAAAGCATGTTTTCCTCTCTAACAAAAATAAAAAGGATGCGGAGAGAGAAGAAGAAGAAAAAAAATTATCCAAGGAGTAAGTAAAGTAATGAGTCTTCTCATCTTAGAAATCCCATGGGAAGATATTTCACTTTGGTTTAGTTTGGGAAAGAGAAAATGTTATGTGATCTCGTGGCATTGCAATGGCGATGGCGATCGTGACTTTTCCTAAAGAAGTACATAATATTCTGATTTGGGTAAGAAATTGGACAAAAAATAATCTAAAAAATAATTTAAAATACTCTGACGGGGAAAATGTTACTGTTGCATAATACCGGTACATCTTACATAATCAGGTTATATAAGACGGTAGCTGTAAGCAACATGAAGTGCAATTATGTATTGTCAATGTCAACAAAAAATTTACATCTAGCTTGTCCAAAAATGCAGAAGGGACTAAGTGACATCTTCAAGCCTTTTTATGTTTCTGTCCCAAGAATTGATCATAATTAGAATATAATAATTAAAAATAATATAACTACAATCCTCTTTTATGATAACGTGATTTCTTTCAAACCATTTCTGAACCAGATTAAGTCAGGAGATTCTAAATGAAAACGGGATGGTTAAATACGTATGCATGCATACATAATGTAATAGGTTTGTGTTCGTAGCTGCTATATATTCTTCAAAGGTTCTGCTTCGCTGGCCCTTTCACGGCTTTTACTGAACCCACTCTCTCCGTCTTGTTATCTCTGCTTGGAAGAGAAACAAATTAGCATTTTAATTATGCATCATCATCGGTATCCATTGGAACTGCTCTAAAGAGCGAAAGGAAAAAAAAAACTTCTGTGAATGAATTAACAACCGACCGACCATTTTTCACTGTCTGACTTTCAAATGCTCATTGCCTGCCAATATGCCAATTTTATGAAAATGAATCAGCTAATAATTGTGAAAATTGAACCCACGCTTAGCTAATAAATCATTGCACAACAGTACGATTACGACCTACAATGTCATTTCATTTCTTTTACTTATTACACTTCATTTCCATTTCGCTATTTAGTTCCTAACCTACAACATGGACCATGACAACGACACAAACATAAACGTAGTGACAAAAAATCTATCTGCAGAACAATATACATGATAGGGAGGCACCATAAATAAAACCCTATTACCTACTACCTACCTTTAAATGAGGCATGCGGGTGAGCTTTTCTTTTTTACGTGCAAATATATGTCTTTTTACATAATACCTAAAAATACTTTACACGGTCATTTCATTTTATAAGGACAGAGATGTAAATACGTTTCTATTAACCCTATCCATAGTAGAAGGCAAATAAAATCTTTTGTTTCTTTTCTGGTTTGATTTGATCATTTAAAAAATGTAGGATTGTATAGATAGTGTTTAAGTATGTATTGCTGAAAAATGAATTTGTCTTTAGCGGAGCAAGGACTGCACAGCCTCGAGGAAGGATTTGGTAAACTGTCTCTGAGAAAACCTGTCGACGGACGCGGTTGCTTGTTCACGGATAACTTGTCGGGATTCCGGAGTCATTAAGATTATACTTCGTATTGCCTCCGCATAGTCATTCTCATCCGTAGCTAGAAATCCATTTCGAGAGCCATCGTACTCCATTATGATATCCATTAACGGCCCACCTGATCGGTTCGCCACCATAATCAGACCAGCTGCCATGCTCTCGACAACACCTACACGCACATAAAAACTGATTACAATACATACATTATTCAGAGGATTCATTCTCTTGGGGAGAGAGAGAGATGATAACACTTAATTAAAAGAGGTTGTCATCCTAAACTGACTGACCAATTCCGAACTGCTCATTCCACGTGGTATGCATCCCAATCAGTGCGCTCCTCATCTCCTCTTGCAGTTCCTCGAACGAGATATTCACGCGGAACTCGACATTCTCTTCGACGCTCAGGTGCTTGCACAGGTCTGCCATATCTTGCACCCTTGCGTAGTCACTAGAGTCCCTGCAGGAGCCCACGATGACTAATCTAATTTTGGCCCACTCGTTCTCGCGAAGAATCTCGCGGAGCTCGTAGAGCGTCCTTATCATCAAAGGATGGTCTTTCTCGGGGCGGAACGGGGCCACGGACACGATTTTGATTACGGGATTTTCCTCGCCGTCTTCTTTCTCCGAGACTGATTTAAATGCGTCCACGTCGCACGGAGGAAATACTTTGTAAGTTTTGGAGGGGCACTGCCAGACCTGGTGAATTTGCTCTTCAGTCCAGCTGGAGTTCACCATGACTATGTCACTGCAAGTGCCCGCCATCCTGTATAACATTGCAAAGAAACGGTTGTGGAGGACACGGATGTAGGAAGAGATGAAGTGGTTGGAAGAAGGTGATTTCATCTGAAGGGGCAGATAAGGCTGCTCCGATCGATACAAAGACATTCTATTGAGCATATCAGTGGTTATTGCTGGATTGTGGAGGTAACAGCCTACACGACAGGAGCCAAGATACTTGAACACGGGAAGTGTGAATGCGTACCCGGCCGTATCTATGTACACATCTGGAGAAGAAGAAGAAAAAGAAAAAACAAGAGAAAACATGACATCATCATCCTCATCAAACTCTTAACCCTCCAATATTTTTTTGAAAGCGCTAAATACAGAATGTAAACACCGCTGAGTAAATACATATATCCAGAATCCAGATAGATTGATACAGCCCTCCTTAACTCTGGACAAAACTCACGTGTTAAATAACTAAGCCCTTTTCACGATAAAGTCATTTTCTTTTAATGTCAAAATCGAAATCTTACGGGAACATTTTTTCAGGAGGCTTCTTCTCCTCACAAATCCTAATCCCTAAACCTTTCCCTACGAAAGTGACATTAAAAAAATCTTTCTAAATCAAAAATCATAATTTCTTAAGAAGAGGCCCTTAAAAATAAATACTCTCTTGTTAGAACGTCGAAGAAGTTTATTGTCGCCGGGCAAATTGAGACGGAAATAAATGAAATAAAAATACAATAAAAAATCGTCCCTTCTGCATACCTAGCTTTTGTATCCGTTTTTTAATACACGCATCTCATTATAAATTCTTAACATTTATTAAGCCATAAATTTAAAAGAAATATTTTATTTTGTTTGTACCAGGGACGAACTTCATGAGAGCCTCTAGACCTAAGTACATCGAGCCCAGACTTTGTCCCAAAAGTGTGAAAACACGATAATTACTCGGCTCCGCCCATTTCCGCCTGTGTAAATAAACTAATTCCACGGGATCGGAAAGGACGATATTAAAGCGCTCCTTTAGACTCGCGAAGACTTCCTCTGGGGAGGCATTTGTATCTCCAGTGTAGATGACGAACTGAGAATCGGGATATCTAGAGAGAAGAAAATACATATAATATTATTTTTAATGAGATAGATGAGCAGAAAGCAAAATAAAATTGAAATTGTCGATGAGAGGAAATTTGTGGCTTGGCTTAGCTTTTATGTGTGAACATGCTACAATCCCAAAAAAATCATAAAGGTGAGGTGAAGGTAAGGGGATGAGGAAACCCGTACAATAAAATGTGTAATAACATAATGATAATGATAATAATAATCGTGAACCTCAACTCCGTAAAAAATGTTAAGTTATGGTTACGCTCAAGAAATTAGAAAGAAGAAAGAAATGAGTGGGTTTTCGAAATGAAATGTGAGGTGAGGTTTGTTGAACAATGTGTTTTTAACGAGAAATCAGAGAGCTTTCAGTTTCATGGGAAAAGAGGAATTAAAAGGGATAAAGAAATTGAGAATGGTCTTTTCGAACTGGTATGGCATATTGCACTTTTTTTAGGTAACGGCGAATGAATTAGAAAAGATCTGGAATTAGAATTGTATTTAGAAAGGAAATTTAAAACGATAGAAAAGGTTTTTCAAAACTCATTTGACATTTCAAAACTCAACTCAAATAAGGTTCTTCCAAATTTTTAAACTGGACATGGAATAAATGTTTAATACAGAAAGGACTGGCCTCGGATTAAAAAATTTTTGTTACATCATATTACGTATTATTTACCTGTCTTGCAGGCATTTCAAGGCAACCCACAAAACCCTCTCTTGTCCTGAGCCAGAATTACAAAATGGATGAAACAGCCCAATCGAGATTCGATCTTCTCCGGAACAATTCTGCAAAGCCTTTTGTTTCCTAATTCGCTGATTGCAAAATTGATAATAAAACCCATTAAACTCATATATAATTCACTCATTTCGGAAGTAGATAATTGCACATTTGAAAATGGCTAGATGGTGAGAAAATCCATTTGAAATATTTTCCACCTATCTCTTATGGGCGTATATAATGAAAGTATGAAGTAAGGAATCGTGTTGTCATGAAAGGAAAAGACGCCAAAGTCTATTACCTGTTTTAGGAAGAGGAAGATAAAGCCAAGTGAAGTGACCCATAAAAATCCAGTAACGAGCACCATAAAAAGCAACATCTTTTTGACGAGAGAATACGAGTTTAGTAGGCATCTATAAAAATCTATTATTTTTTTTGTATGGATGGACTCTATGGAAAAAGAGGAAGATTTAGAACAGATATGATATGACTTGGGATAGGAGATAGGATAGAAGGAATGAATAATATTATGATTGTGGTGCTCCTCTCGCTTTCGGTACTTATATTTTTACCTAATTCGTCCGACCTAGGAGCAAAGGTAGGCTGAAGGGAACTATTAAGGGCCAGGTAGATAGGTATCCGTAGGTATAAGCGGATCGGATTTGGAGTTGGTTAGGATGCAATTTATTTTTTTCGGACTGGATATTACTTTAGATGAGGTGTTCTGGTGGTGGTGGAAGATCTAATTATTTCGAGCTGTCATCAAGAGGCTGGCCCATAAAATTACTTGAAGGTTGTCCGTAGTGATGCGGTTCATATGATTATTTTAAGGTCATGCATGTCATGTCATGCATTCCTCCAGGTTAATAATTTTGCTGTCTTGACTTGAGCAATGCTGTAATGCTGGGAGCACATCATATCATTTTCCCCAAGAAAGATTCAGATTCAACCAAAGTGAAGATTTTCTTCGACGACGACGTACTTAGGAACTATATCTGTTGCAATCGTAGTAAATCCGTCATCAAAGATCATCATCCAGAAACAACCTAAATAGAAGAAATAAACATAAAGTAAACAAGGCCATTGTAATATTTTAATGAAGGGCCACGTGAATTCCCAACAATTTCCTGATGAAGTCCAATTGATTCAATGATATTTTTCACGTGCGTGGACATGAACATAATATTGTAATTTTGTTATTTATTGCCCTATTGAAATCTCATTTAAGTTAAACTAAGGTAGGAAAGAATATTCCATGACATGACATTTGTGAGTGAATGAGACGTTTGGGCAATAAAATAAAATTACATGTGGGTCCTTCAAGGTTGCTTGACTTTTCCTTGGCAAAATCCAATTGGCTCTATTGAATATGCATTAGATTAGAGGGGGAAAAGAAAGAATTTAAATAATTTTATGAGGGCATAATATAATATACATACCTGGTGAATGTTGAGGAGGACTGAAGACCAGGACTTCGAGTCCCTCGAAGCATCAGAAGAGAAGAACACAATATTATTATTGCATTGGATTGGAATTGGAAGAAGGCCACTTTTACGCACAAGCAAAGCACCCCGAGGCGAAGGTGAGATGCTGTGATTTCGTTGAAATCTCACTCAAATTTCCATATTATCTCTACACTGCCTACTAAACTTCGAAACTGATGAACATGAACAACAATATTTTATGCTTAATAATGCGGGTTTTAGAACATTCCTCTATGCAGTGCAATGCATCCCTTCTCGTATCACCAAACATTGACATGTTTCCAAGAAAAACCGAAAGCAATGTTGTACATTGTAACATTGTAAAGTGAGATAGGGAAGAGGCAGTAAAATTAGCTAAATAATTTACATTTTTACAATTAGTATCACGTGGTGAAATGTTTAGGCCTGCTTCGAATTGTGAGGAAGGAAGGAAGTGATTTCAGGAAGAACAGTGAACTTGTCCTTGCCTTATGGATGGCGTGTTCAATGTTGAGTTGAGGGACATGAAAAATGAAAACAGATGATATAATGAGGTGAAACGCGTTGTTGGAAGTTGGAATGGAAAGTTCGGATACTTTCGGGTACATTTTGCGATGGTAAGACTACTGCTATTAAGCTGCCGAGAAAGAGAACAACACGCATTGCATCGTATCGAGAAGAGGGAAGCAAAAGAAACAAGCGTGGTTTATGAGTTTGTTTGGAGTGGATGTAAGTTGCGTTTTCCTGGAAAGGGAATCAGGGAAAGCAAGCGGAGCAGCAATGTCAACATTGTATTTGCGTTGCGTGTGAAAGTGATGATGTCATGTCGATGTCGTTGTCTCTGCCAAAGGAAAGAAAACGAAGCCAGGTTATGAGTATTGCTCGAATATTTACATTTGTAGCAATATTTACATTTCTTACTACTAGTCGAATAAATAGCTAGGTATTCAAATTAAATTTATGGAAAAAATTGAAGAAAGAAAGAAGAAATTGATGTCTGCTAATCCATGCACTTTGATGTCAGACTCGTGTTCGACGGCAAGAAAGTGATTGTCGTCGATGGTCGATGTTGATATTTTCGAATGTTAATGTGCATTGTGATTGTAAATGTGCATTGTAAAGTTTTGCGTAATTGTGATTGTATAATATAGTGAAAATGAGCATGGGGATAGATGAAGCAATGGACACTTTCGGGGGTATAAATACCGCTGACTTCGGATTCTGGAGCATACTTTGTCGTTTGGAATTGGTGAAGGAAGACATCATTTCGCACAACTTCGTGAAAGCTTCCAAGTTTCCCAAAGTTCCCGAAAATTTTCAATTTCTGAATTTCTTTCCAGTTTAAGAAATTTCTGTAAAAATATTTATATTTCTGAGAGGTTTTGCATTTGGTTGGAAGACGAAATGGTAAGATATAAGTGGACTTTAAGACTATGAATTAGAAAAGGTTTTAGTATTAATTTTATGCCCTTTTCCCATACAGTCGGACTTCGAACAGCCCAGCTCCTCCAAAATGGCGATTGCGTTCCAGAGATTCGAGAACCTCTCGTTGGACGAGCTCGACGACACACTGGAGGAAGAGTGCGAGGTAGACCTCCTCCTTTGCAATGACGTGGATGAGGATGATTTGCTGGCGGACGAGGACCAATCTCAATCAGCTCCAAAGGTATTAAATTCATGTCGACAAAATTTATGTTGAAGTACGGCAAAAGCTTCATGATTGAATTTGAATATTTCAGCGTTGCAAACGGGAGGAGCCGACAACAGATGATGTTGGAAACAATGAGGTGCCTGAGAAAGTGGAGATGAAGAAGGAGAAAGACAGGCATGGAGAACGAGCAAGGGAGGAAGCAGCGGGTCCTTCGAAAGTCCTACGGAACCCTCCAGAGGTCGAGAAAGTTAAAAGAGTGAATCTGAAGGACATCCTGAACGAGAAAATGTACGACGAGTTCGATGACAAGGATTGCTTCTATTCTCCGAAGAACACCGAGAATTTCGTGGAGCAGATTTTGGACAATGTGGCCAACGTGTATTTGGAGGAGAGATACCGCGTGATCAAGAGGGATGGATTCATTTCAACGCCACTTCACGCCTTGAAGATGTATGCGCTGAAGCATGATCTAACGATTCATAACGAATTCGTTGTCATTCCCCACGCTCCATCAGGGAGGTCTATCATCCGGGTGGAGATTATTATGGGGGCTCACAGGGGTAAGTTGCGACATCATTACAATAATGCATATAGGTAAATGGTGAGATTAGAAGACTTGAATAATAACTTATGTTTCTGTAATTTTGCAGGAATCGGTGAAGCCTTTAAAGGCCGTCAGGCTGCTCAGATGGCCTCGCTGGACATCCTTCTGAAACTACAGGAGTCGGCAAATTCTGAACACATCATTCCGTACACGCTCATGCCTGGATGGAGAATCAAAGCACGAGTCATACGCGATCTGACGGATATTTGCCGAATGCACAAGTTGAAGTCACCCAAGTTCCACATGAAGTCAAACAATCATCAACGAGATGTGCCACTCTATACTGTGGAGTGTTCGATCGGAGGAAACGTTATTGCAGGTATGATAAAAGTCTATCAATAATGAAATTATAAATAAATGTTCATAATTAATCCGTCAGGATGAAAATTATGCGGACTTTTTGACTTTTCCTTTACAGATGGTTGGAGTGACCTTCCCTTCACTGCAAAGAAACTAGCTGCTTATGAGACGATTGCGGAAATTACTGGAGTTCATTTGCCTAAGGAATTTGTGGCATTCGGAGAGGCGTGCACTCCCCTGGAGGAGCTAACGGCGAAAGGGTACAAGCCACGATTTCCTCCGCCAGTATGAACAAATTTCGTAATTTTAAATGCAATTCTGAAGAATTCTATTTATGAGCCTAATTCTAAAGACAATTTTCATTTTTTCATTCATAGGTTTCTCCAACAAGTCATCCGGTCGTAAATGCAACAACGGAAGAGGGAGATCTGGATTTGTTCAACTTGAAGCCTATGAAGGTCACCATTTTCAAGGGGTCTAACGTTCGAAAAGTCTCCATGCCTGGTCAATGATGAAATGAATTGGCAATGAATTTTTTTCACATTTTAAAATTTTTTTTATTCACTAAATCCAAAACTAATTCCTTCATAATAATAACTGCACCACTCTAGATAGTAAATACATAGTAAACCAATGCACCGCTATGTACGAAGTATAATGTATTCTCAAACTTAATATTCAATTGTTCTGTCTTGACGAAAGCAAAATGTTGGTGTACGTACTTTACAATTACAATAAGATCCACCGTCAAGGTATGTATATATGCATTCAAAGCAATTCGAACAAATTAGAATTAAGTAATTAGCTACTTAAGTCGAAATACGCTTAGGATACATATAATTTTTTGTATGGCGATTTTACATATGTAGTAATTAAATTTATAAAGTGAACAATTTTTTTTATATTTGGTAAGCTAGCTTTACTCTTAATTTTTTATCGCTGTTTAAAAATGTTTTACTTTAAAAATTTAGCACTATACAACCAAATGTAATCAAACGAAAAATATTTTTTTAGTTCATTTCCCAACACAAATGTTTCTTTTTTGTGATTGTGCATTAAAATAAAATCTTCCAGAATAAGTGGCTTTCGACAAGCTAGAATTCAATTAAATTCGCGCGTTTGTGTGTATAAAGTTACTTTTTTGGTCTCTAAAGTACATTCACAGGTAATATTAGTGTTATTTTTTTTCTTCATTATTTTTCCATGTGTGTAAAATACAGTCAGCATCATTGTTATTAGCAGCATGTATTCCAATTGTAAGCACCTTATCGAAAATTTCGAGGACTTGCCGATAAAAAGCATGTAATACAAATAATGAGCTACTGGTAGTGATTGATTACTGATTACCAAATATTCTATGTACAGAACTACTCATCGAAAATATATCCAAAGAAATCAGAACCCATCGATATAATCGTCAATTGCTCCCTAAATCAATTCAATACCAAATGAATTTCTTCTTCAATGCTTGATGAATAGAATAGACACTCAGAACCAGACTCTATAGCTTAGAAATACATACGTGCATAAACATAATAATTAAAACATATAACCATATAATAATTAATAATGTCTACATTGCATAAACAGGAAAATTGTGTTGTGATCTTACTTTTCTTTCTTAAAAGATGGCATCAAAGCTAATTTACCAAACCAAAAAAAACCACGCCACGAATGAATAGCATATATTGTTCTGTATATACTTAAAACTTAGTTTTAATTGTACATCTTTTTCTAGAAATCCTCTAAAATTATTAGAATAGCTCATACAGATTTAATGGATAGTGATTTATCTCTAGAGTTGATGATAATGGCCAATTTAAAATTCCTAATGAAAACGTTATCCAATTTTTTATATACCTTTTCCAATTATTATGTATGTATGTATGTATGAATGAATTTGAATTTTTCACCATGATATTCTTGATAGCAGCAATTATTATAAATTGCAAAAATTGTTGCAAAAATTGATGGAAAATAAAAGAAGTAGTAGATGTGGATGATTTCTTGTTTGCTTGATGATGATGAAGAAGATGAATGCTTACTCTCCAGGCTTCTGTTGGATGGCGGTGATGGAGAGCCTACGAATGTTTGGTTTGTCATACTCCTCCATGCTCATTGTTCGCTGGCGGTTGAGGTTGGGAGCACCATCTTCTCCTCGTAACAAGGTTATAATTATATTGCTACTACATATATCAGAATTATAAGTGAGTTAATATAAATGTTTCATCCTCACAGCTTCATTGATCACGTCACCAACATCATCAATCTTCAACAATTGTGTCTTCTGTTTGTCCATCATGGTATGGAGGTTCTGCACTGT
>JAHZNI010003399.1:0-12509 GCA_027744415.1 Seira ritae | reverse complement strand
CAACCCACATGCCCAAATAGCCCTGCAAGCACACCGCGGGTACCACGCACACCACACTTTCGCGCGGTGTGTGCCCATGTATGCCATAATTACCTATTGTTGTATTCAGGTAACAGTAACTTTTTCAAATGAATTCGTATTTTGGCAATTATCGTTTGGAAAGTTTTTTTTTACATTAAAGTGAAATTCCCTGATCATTTCTCTTGGCAATGGCGGCAAAGTCCAAAAACAATTTTTGGATGGGCATCATAGTCATAGTCGCGGGGAAACACTTCAACCATTTAAATTCTTGTTGCTATCCCATCGCCTCTTACCGAGCAGCTTTGGCAAAAGATTATATATTTTTTGGAGAAACGAAGTAAAAATCAGCGAACCAGAAAGTGCAACTAACTTTTAGAAAAAAATCCTTTACTGAATATCTTAGGCTGAAAATTAAACGCGCTTTTTTCTGCAAAACAAGTATATCTAATTTGATGTTTTTCCTCGCTTCCATAGTTTCTCCACTGTGAGCAAGTATGCTTACAACTTTATCTTCCACCATACAGATATCTGCATTTCTTTCGTACATGAGCATTAAGAGAATATAATATTTTTAAGTTGAGGAGAAGTCAAGTTGAAATTTAAAGACGCAACCAGTATAAAAGTTCACCTGTTTCCTTCGAAACAAAAATTGTGAATTGAATTGAACGAATGAGCAACCTATCTGACATGATATACATACTTCCTCTTTTCTCAATGGCGTGGTATTGTATGATGCTCGTCATGGAGATTTCAGCAAGTAAATAGGTGCTTTAACTCCTCTTTAGCGGGTAAATAAGTAGGTAGGTATGCATGATGTGCATCTCCCCCGAAATACTCAAATTTACTCTTTAAAAAAATAATTATATTACTCTCATGCATTATCGGCGGAAGGAACGAGCGAGGCAGTGGCAGACAGCAGATGCAAGTTGAAAAATACATTTTTTTGGGGAAAAAATGATGGAGTGCAGTGGCTTGTGAAAAGACCACCTTCTCAAAATGGAACTTATTATGCTTTTTGCGAATAAAAATATGAATCTGAGGATGAGCATGTTTGAAGTGCACCTGCTATAAAAAAATTGTCTTATCGCTTGAAACTATCTTTGAATTGAATGTTAGTCGTCATTATAATGGTGCACTTTTATACAATGAGCTATGGACTTTCAAGCTTCAATGATTTTATTTTCTCTGGATGGATGTGATGTGGACGTGTTGTTGTGTGCTCCCTTTAGCAATATAATGGTATGCAAAGTTGTAGCAAGATGATATGGCATGGTATTGTATGGTATGGTGCGGCGTTGGCGTGTGTAGTCTACCTATGTTTTGGCACTTTGTTCATTCAACAATATCCGGTGAGGTTCATGGGTGAGATAGGTAGAGACAGGTGAACTTCGCTTTAAAAATGAAATTAATTCAAGTTCCGTTTAGATGTAATAGACTCCTATTAGGAGCGGACACGAGCCTTGACCAGTGTATTTGATGCAATGGAAGGTAAAAATATAGATTATGGACTCGGGCTCCGGAGGAAGCTCAATTCAAGTCAATGTATGAATGAACTCGCTGGGGAATAATTTGCTTGACGAGAATGATAAGACATACCTACTTTTATAATGGAAAATGCTGCTAAGATATTTGACGCTGTTTGAGAATTCGTAAGCATAAAAAGATGCTGGATAATTGCACGCCTAATTCATGTGACCATGAAGAAGACAAGATGTCGTTCAAAGTCTGAATTATTTTAGGTCCTTGAGAAAAAGCTGAAGATTTACATCGAAAATTCTGTCTGATTCTGTGGTAGTATCGGAAATCAATGAATAAGAATAAGAGCTAAATAAAACTTTAGCTTAGGAAGGAGATTACCGCCAACTTCAGGAGATAGGCATCCATGAAGTTACTCAAACGTGACCAGTTCGAGTTCGTGGAAGGTTTTTGAACTTGAATGAGATTTTCAAACGTCTAGACTTTAGCGTATTAAATTCAGTTTGTCAGTATGAGGAATTTAAAGCACACCTTTGAGTATTTTGTTTTATGTCCTTAAGGATTAATATTGAAACTCAAGACGAGGATTTATGTCCGCTAAATTCTTTGAAATTGCATGGGAAAATTTCCAATGGAAATCATTAAAAGTAAAAATTTCAGAATTATTTCTCAAAGCAAGGCGAATTAAATCTATGGAAGACACAGTCTCTACAGTCAATTCAGCTAAATACAGCACATTATTTTATTACGTGATGAAATTCGAACCCATTCACTTTCTTCCGACATGGCTCAATTCCTCCAGAGACAAGGCTTGCCTCGCGCGTGTCTGTAACCTTTCCAGAGGTAATTCATCCCTTCAATCTGTGCAGCTGGGAGGGATGATCGAATCAAAATGCTTGCAAGGAGTCTATCTCTTCCATGGAAAAATTCACAAACATATCTATATATATTTGCTTCGAGAAAACCAAATAGCACATTCATTTCTCTCGATTTTTTGTGTGTCTTTCTTCCACCGTGAAAAAAATAATGAAGAAGATGAGAGTGATGCGATAAAGCACTCTTGTAAAATGTATTTCCAGAAAATAAAAGTTAAGAGGATGTGATGTGATGCATGAGTGCTGCACAAGTAGATGATGTAAGATATGAGAATAAAAAAGCTGGCATTTTATTCCACGGAGGCATTTCACAATTACACGACGACCATGATGACGCTCTGGCTACCACGTATGTAAAATGTAAGATATAAAATATTGTATAGGTGGTTGCTTTGCTCCGCGAGATTTTCTGATTTAGTACACCAAATCGCATTGTAATAGTAATCGTGGAGAAACGAGGAGAGTGGATTGGATTATTTTTTTTTCATTCTTCTCTTTCTTTCTTTAGGCATATAACTTTGATTCATTAATAACAACGATCTTGTAGGTATCATCATGAAGAGTGGAGATAGCAAAAGCCCTTTATCACTCTCGGCTTACAGAGCAAAATAGGTAGTTGGTTTGGTAGTATATTGTCTTGGTGGCGAAAACATAAAAAAATTAGCTTGGGAGGCAGACAGATTCCTCACTTAGCTTCGTGGTATTTTTCCTGATGGTGGATAATGATGAGGAAAAAACGTACCCGTAGTACTAGTACTTATCCAGTCACTATGGGAAATGAATGCATTAATATGGCACTAATGAACTCATTTTATGATTCCCATGTACTAAATTTGCATGCATTATTGAATGAACAGAGGTGAAGTCATGCGTCTTGCTGGACAGGACAACTCATCAAGAATGAGAAACCTGTACAATTTTCATAATTCGCCTAAATTAATTAAAAACTTAGAAAATTAAATAAAGTACCAATGCATGCTTGCTGGGATTGTTTCTTTCATCCACGATGACACTTTAGTAGACCCTTTGTCAAAAACAATGAATTTTTAAAAAATCGAATTTCAGTCGCTTCTCTACAGGAAGGTAATTGATTGTTGACTTACTCCATCTCTTGCTTTCCTGGCATATTTCGATGATCACTCCTGAAAAATGAGTCGTGATTCTTGACGGCATGAAAGATGGCTACGGAAATACATTACTTCACATGTGCATTTCTTAAATAGTATATTTCAAAAGAACATTAGGCACTTAAATGCAGAGTCTATAGCCGAGACATTTGAGTAGACCTTTAGTGATTGAATACGTAGTAAACTTCTAATAAAGATTGCGACATTCTATTTCAATCTCATGATTACTAATTGCAAAACCCACCAAATGTCAAGGTATATGCATTTGCATTAGTGCAATGCAAACTAGCAATTCTGAATTTATGTGCACTAAAATATCCTAAGCCTATCATTGATAATGCTAACCATGATACGTAAGCCCGAATATTGTAATTATTACAACTCCAACTCCAACCATTGGCAGTGGCCATTGTGATCGTGGCGATCTTTCACTCTCGAATACACGTCGCGTCGAAAGCAAGTTCGAAAAAGGATACAATACAATTACTGCCATCTACAGAATCTACCAGTTACTCCTTCGATCAGTTTTATGTGGGTCCAATTTTTGCCAACAGGTCACGCTAGCAGCTTGTTTGAAAACGCAGAAGCAACTTTACGTAGAGATGTTTCTTAAAAATTACCTGAGCTAGCTGTACCACAATACCCCCTGCCTATGCTTGCATCTCTCTCTCGTACAATTTATGCCATTGCCAGTTCGCAAGTTGAAATTATGAAAAGTGCCTACAACAAACCATTTTCGATGCCTCAGCTTTTGATGAAGTTGTATGTGATGCTATGTCATCAACATTTCTCCTCTCACAAAAGGATGAGTGATTCTCCTCGCATGAGTTTAAAATTGTATTTTACAAATCGGTAATGTTAATGCAGAATGTTGACATTGTCATATTGGTAATTCATATAGGGATAGGGATTATTTGCAAATTAATGAAGCACTGGATTATATATTGGAGAAATAAATTAATTGTTAATTGTGTTGCGCGCTCTGGCTCGGGCAAAGTCGATAGCTACTTTGAACTCGTTATGGCCTCTTTATGGAAAGAATTTATTTGTAATTTGTAACAACTTTCTTTTCGATAATTCCCACGTGTTGAATCGCCTTTGTGTATTTCATAAACATTTTGTGAGTTTTTTGGAGTCGATTTATGACTTCCTCACCTCCTACAAAAATTGTTATTAGGTGAAATATGATATTGACAATAATACTGAGATAATTTTTAAACTCAAGAATCTGTACAAATGAAATTTTCTAATTCACATGGCAAGTTCATGTTTTATGGGCGGGGGCTGTGATAGAATATGAAGATTAAATAAATAATAATAATACCTATCTATGTTTGACTTAATGAGAGGCGATACATTTTTTCGAATTCTCATTTCTGTTTCCACTGAATGACCAAAACGGTTGTCACACTCTGATAGGATAAATGTGTAAGATAAAGATTGAAATGATTGATGTGTTTTTCACGCAGTACCCTACAGGGGGCTCGGAAAACAACAATAGGATCAGTTCGTTACCCTGCTATTGCTCTCACGTCTTTCCTTCCTCCTGCCCATTCCCATTCTTCAGTACGTACGAAAGACGTACTCATCATCGTCATCATAATCATCGTCGATTCTCAATTCTCATCCGCAAAAGAAGGGACAGCGCTGATGATGTATGTACTGCTCCGCAGAATAATAGACAGTCCGTTTCAGAGTGAGTTCGACGGGAATGATGATGAATATCAGAGATTTTAGCCAATAAGGGAGCATGATGACAGTGGCAAAACAAAGTGCGCAACCAATGCAAGTCGAGTAGCTAAAAATACATTCACAAGGAATTCGGCAGGGGGTTGGATTTCGATCTCACCACTTTAGATTCGCTTTTTAGACGGTGCTCAACTCCGAATTGAAAACATGTCGCACAATGAATGACTAACACGCAATAATAGAACATCATCATCATCACCATCATCCCCCTCCTCGTCTATTGAAATAATATGGTTTTGTTCGATCCTAAAAGAATCTCGGCGGTGGTGGTGCATGGCTTTGTCAGTCAGAACTGAAGGGAAACGAAACAGATGGGAAGCTTTAGTTCATCTCCTTTGTCAATTTTCTCTTTTTTATGTGGTCATATAAATGGAGATGAGATGGTCCCCGAACAAGAAGAGTTACGGAGTAATATGATTTTTTGTGGCAGCAAAGATTGCAACTAATAAACACATTCTTCTTTTACGAGGTGCACACATGCGAAATACTAGAACTTTTTCTAGCGTTCTGTTCTGACTCGATTGGAGTAGGAATGATGACGATAAGGATGACTCGACACATTTCGGATCTTTTAGGTGAAATTTTGAAATGGACTGATGGAAGAACCATTCACGCTTCGTACAGGTGCTATTGCTTGTCTTGTGCTTTGCGCTATTTTTTGCCCGGAACAAATTCACTTGGTTTTTAGCGTTTTACTTAGGTTTGGCGCCAGCAGCTTCGTGTAAAAAAGATGCCAACAGAGAATGAAGTACATATATAAATAAAAGTGTGCTGCTTCTCTCCGTGAATGCTTCATTTATTCATTCGTCATGGCTACGCCAGATTATCCCATTAAACGGCACTGTTTTTTGAACTTATTTTTATTCGGAATATGAAAAATGAGACGATTTAGTAGAAATTAAAAAATAAGTAGATAATGCACAGTCACACATTGTTTCCTTATTTCGAGTATGAATTTCTTTTGTACCTACCACGCGGGGAACTGTGAACTAAAATTACCTAAAATTAACAGATTTTCTCATGGCTGAGGAGACGAAACAATGCGGATGAAGTGCCTCAGTATTAAGCCAACACGATAATTTTGTAATTAAATATATAGCGAAAATAATTTCGGCAAATCTGATTATGCCAAAATGGAGAAAATTAAATAGAATATTTTGTGTACTATGTATACTGCAGATGTTGCCAACCGGCGCCAAGTCTTATAACGCGGATTTGATTGTGCTCAATTCAACCATCTTGATATTCAATATTCATTAAACTTAGCCTAATTAAGCCTACAATAGGATCCTAATATGATCTCTCACGGTCCATCGTTCTAAAACGTAAACAACGCAAGATAATTAATTTTCTCTAGAGGAGGAAAACTCGCACCGTAAGTAATAAAATTAGTCACCAATTTGTAAGCATGATTGATCTGGTTTAGAGAAAAGTGTTTGCGAATTTAATGCAGACATGATAAGATCTACAGATCTAGGTATGCACCGTATTTTCTGTAATGAAGGCCAGGTCATCATTTTCAAAGGACAGCTTTTTGTCTTTCTTTTTCATATAAAGCAATGATTTTGCGATCTAACCAGTTTTATGAAAGCAGTACACATATTTTCGAGATTTTAACTTTTACCCAGTCAAAGTCAGGCTACTAACAGGGGGCCTGCCTGATTTGAGGAAATGCGGTTTAAATCAGACGACACAATGCACAAAATCCTTTTGAGCGGGACTATTTATTTTAGATCAACGATTTTACTGCAAGTCTCACGAACCTGAACCAATGCATCTATTCATGCATGATCATTAGTTATTATTACAGGAAGTACCAGTTTTTTTCAAAACTTAATTAAAATACGATATGGTGAATGATGACAATGATGCCAAGTTAAGACTAGGAAATGACTCCTAAAAAATGCACCACTAATCTATCAACTTCATCGTGAAAATCTCTCCTTTTCATTCACATTTCAAAGTTGCAATTCACTTGCCTTTTTAGCAAAGTAATGGGAAACCCACTATTTTGTAAGCTGAGCTTTAGCAGCTTCACTACCTATGTGTATCGTAATATTTTTTGCAGAGGTACCGTAAAATATCTTTTGGAGAGCCATAAACCGGACTAATAATTAATAGTAAGATGCTCGGCTTTTATGCCCTCGTCTCATCTCATATATGTATCGCGTTTTTTTTGCCTTCCTCTGACACATGTACTGTTACCTTCATTCATGCAATCTTTTTGAGAAATGAGAAATGAAGTCGCCTGTTTTTAGTCGATAATATGATGGCTTGGCTACGGCTACAGTGCAGCGCAAACAGAGAATAGAAAAATGCATCCCTTATCCCTTCACATGATTATACTTTGTCTATTTTGTTTTGTCTTCTTCGGCCAATCTGCAGCAGTCAATAAAAATGCGAAGAAACTGATGAAAATTGATGAGTGTGTGTGCGCACACAACAATGTAATAAACCTCATCTCTAAATATTTTGCTAAATGATGGTGCCGTCACCTCATCTCGTTGCGTTTTGATGGCCGAGAGAGGTGTGTTACGATTTTAAAAGCCCACTATTTAGATGACATTAAAACGCTGAGAATATCACAACTCGTTTAGGTGAGATGGGCTAGAAAAAGAATAAGAATAGGAGTCAGAGCTTACTCAATTATCATTTTTTTACTTTCTTGGCAAAGGATTGTGGTGATTGCTAAAGTTTAAGAGCTTCACATCATAAAACACTACCACGTATTGACAAATCTTCGAGGAAGCTATAAGAAAACTAATAAAATCTTTGTGCATTATAGAGAAAACCAAGTTAATAAAATGACTTTTTTTGCGAGAGAGTTGAGAGAACTCGCTAGATCAAAAAATACTAATATTTTTGATGATGATGCTGCAATTTTCGCTTTAACAAAAGTATTTTTTTGGTGCAAAGTCCAGCTTGACTAAGTATTTTTGGTACACGGAAAAATGCTGAACATATGGATGAAAATGTGGAATTGAGGTATCTGAACAAACTGCTAACACTCGAGAATGAGAATTATTTCGAATATTCTCCGAGATATTCTAATAAAAAAAACAAAAAAAAATACAATGCTTGTTTAGCATCGTAGCACTACCACTACCCATGTTGAATCTAAAACGAGGACAGCATAAAGTAATAATGAACGTATTAAAAAATTGAGACTAAACTCGACCGCATGTTGATAGAGGGTGACATGCAATTCGTAATAAGATTAGGTTCTACTCAATGCCATCTTTTTAATAGTTTTGAGTCATGCATGCAACTAATGCAACACGAAACGATAGTACTTCTAGATTCTTTTGGACCTCACAATGTATTTACATAGGTATGTGTGTAAATTTTTCACGTTTCTTCCAACATGATTTCCAATGTTTTATTTTGTTCAGCTAATTTCCAATGCTGAATTGAAAATTTAGAGCAATGTTGTAAATTAAAATTAGGCTTAAATTTTTGCTCTGCTTTCTCCAAGCCATGAATATCTCCCCTCATAAATTACAGACGTAAGTAAGTACTAATAAATAAAGTAATGACTGATTCCTACCAAAATCGATGTAGGTATTAATTTCATTGGATTTCTCACAGTCGATTCGAAAAACTCAGAATTACGTTCAGAGTTCAGAATCAATCTCGTAGAAGACGCATGACATCTTGCAGTATACATACCTAGGTACTCGCATATACGCTTTCAGCCGATATTTCCATCCTCCCTCTCATTAAGCTTTTAGTGATTGATTACAATCTTAAATATCCCATTATCCGCAACATATCTTTTGCTTGCCCACAGTTATCATACTTATCTCAACTGCAAAAGAAATAATCTGTGTGCGGTGCTTTCGGTATGAGTGCATAATATGCATATCACTCAAGAAAGAAAATCATTAATGCAAATGCGCATGCACTGACATGACATGATGCACAATTTCGCAATTGTATTCATTCTTGCCCTAAAGACATTTCACTCATTTATTTGGCATTTCAAATCATCGATTTTAGAGAAGATGCAATGTAATTCATAAACAAAATCAAAGAATTTAATGCAGACTATTTCCACTTTTTCTTCAAATGTTCTCATGACTCATGAATCTATCTACTTACTCAACTTGTAAGCAAGTATCCAGAACACAAGACATGCAGCTAAAGCTAAAGTGTACCGACCGACACTGAGCAAACTTAATTACTATGTTGGAGCTAATCGTAAAACTTGAGTTATCCTTGTTTCTCCGAGTTTTTTTGTGTCCACGTCCATAAATAAAAATTAAAGTGTGTCTATCCAAATGAGAGTATGTACCTGGCAAGTCTTGAATCTATTGTATAAGTATAGGTAGGTATCTCCAATTCTCCTCAAGGGTTAACGCTTTAGATGATGTTGATGATCATGATCACAACGCAACGAATTGTTCCTCCACGTCATAACATCATTTTGCTACACATTTATTTAAAATATCGCAATCACAGAAAAAAAACACTTCGCTTCCCCCAAAAATGTTTCATTTGTCTTAACTTACCTGTTGTTGCCTTGCTTGGATAAGGAGCTCAGTGGAGAAGCCCATCTAAATTAAAGTCTCAGAAAAAAATGTAGCTCTCTGCTACTTGACAACTTTTAATATATCATTTCTTCTCGCTGAACATTCAACATTCTCTCCGCTAGAAGAGATTAAGGATGTATGTATTTTTTTGCTAACATTGTTATTACCTCATACAAGAAGTATACCAATGTACATCGCTTTCGTATTACAATTCTCCTTTTGAGAATAGCTTAAAGCGATACAACAACTGTAAGTACGTTAGAGTAACGCCTGAATTTTGTTGAGATTTCTATTATTACCCAGTCCAAAAAATATGTGGTGGAACTACAAAAAAAGAAATATACAATTTTTTGCTGTCTCTCTCTCTCACTCACTCACTCAGTCAGAAAAGTACTTTATTTTAATGTTTTTAACATCATCAAATGGATCATCATCAGTAAGAATCTCGTGCACGCTCACTTTACAAGGGGAGTAAAAGTGCGTCAAAAAAACTTACTCCTTGTGGGTAAAAAAATGTCGAAAAATGACAACGCTTTTTTTGACCGCCTCATATTGCGAAATCCTCTTTGCCGTTGAAGAGAGCTATTCATACGTACAGAATCACAAGTTGTCAGTGAGCTTGATGGATGTAGAGCGTTCAATTGTTCTCGTATTTTCTAACAAAAAAAATAGTCTTTTAATTTTTTCTTCTTATAGCATTCTCCTCAATTAGGTCTTCTGTGCTTGAGTAAACACAATAAAAATATTACATTAAAAAATTTATTATGATATTCCCGAACCTCGGCAATTAGCGAAACCAGGTGGCCTGTTTGCCCGCTAAATAGGACCAGGACTAGGACTAGATTCCGATTCGGACTCGGACCTGGGATGGAGAATTGAAATTCGATTCGACTAGGATAAGTCCGATGCATAAATTTCCTGAGGACCAACTTATTCTGGCAATGGTGGTAGTAGTATGTATTAGTAAAAGTACAGATTTATCATGTTACTCATCATCATCATCATCTCAATCACATTATCATTTTCTTTATCTGCACAAAGAGAGCTGTACAGCTGGTCTTGTCTCGAGAGATGTGATGTGATGTGTGCATAGTGATATAGCGAAAGAGAATGAGGGAATCTATTAGGGAATGAATGAATCCGTATGAGCCGAGCCTTTTTACAATTCAGAACAGGTATCGGTTCCTTTTGTAACTTAATACGGAGCAACAAAGTTAATAGAAACAATAACGATAACGGCGAGTTTTCAATTTGATTTTGGACTGACCATGAGATGAGAGGAAGTTTAAGCGAGAGGAAAAGGAGATAATGATTCTTTTTGAAATTTTTAAAAATTTAATTAGCAATACGCACTGCTCCTCCAGTTGATGAACCGAACATGTGAAGTGGGGGTAAATAAAGAGAGAGAGAAATATTGTTTCACTTCGTTTTTTTGGAGGATTTTGGCATAATTTACGAAAATTTGCTGAACAAAGTGTTACTTTCGATCATTTAATTACGATTTTAATTACGTTTAAGGATTTTGCTGAATAGACTTAACATGAGAACCTTTCTAGGGTCATTCGATTTTCTTTTTCATAACTGTTTCTAGCAAACTTTAGGAGCATTTGAAATTTTGGCTCTGTTATCCTACACGAGTCAATTTTTGCATTGTTTGTGTTTCTAGTCATAATCATTTAAAGCTGATGGAGACAATACCCAGTATGAAACAAACGAGTTACAGAGCAACACGCTTTTAGTTTCGTCATTCAAAAACAAGGAATCATTTCCAGCAGAAATTCATAGGTAGGTATTCATACTTAAATGATATTAGGCAATGAAAGTTTGTCGTGTATCGCAGTACATGCGTTGGAGGATTTAATTATAGTAACCACTCCTCTATTCTCAAGTAACACTTAATTTGCTAAATATAAATTTGCTTTACCAATTTTTTTGAATTTGTTGCTCTCCAATGACTTTTCAAAGCTGTAAATAAAAAATGCTTAAAAGATAGAAATGTGGAAATATATATTTACTTGTAAGATTTCCAAGCGAAGGAAAGAAGGAAACGCATTTAAAAATACATTCTTTGTCATTAAAGTAAAGCAAAGGTATGATTAAAGAGACATAACATAAGTCAAAGAAGACATCCCCACATACTTCTTCAGTTTCAGCTCAGCCCAGTAATAATAATGAGTATCCGTATTAAATGAGGAGATAAAGAATGACTGAAAGGACGAAAAAAAGAGGATGTTTTTCAAAGGAGTAAAGTGGTGTTGTCATTTCATTCCTCTTCCTTGAAGCTGCTACGCCATCCCATGCCTGCTGTTTTGAGTGGCAACAATAAGCAACCATAAATTATCAACATTCTGCATGAGATCTTATGTTCTGACAGAGGCGGTAATTAAAATCTTTTTTAGAGAAAATTCGCAGCTCTTCTCTTCTTTCTGTTCGTCGGCAACCAAACATAATTCAGAGAGAAAAGCGTTCACTTCGACCACTGCTCTTCTTTATTACTACCTATCTACATGTTATGTACCTCTGCCTAGGTATTTCCATTTCATGAGAGCATTCTCGAGAGTCACGCTAGCGAGACTTGAGCTACACTCCCGGAAAAAAAATTCCGTTAAATGTTCCTGCCATAATTCTGCAAACCAGTGCGAATGAATTTAAAAACTGTTATATGCTGCTTATAGACGAAGTTTCAGTGTAGCCCGTCATAACTTAACTCGACTTGAACCTTCGCGTAA
>JAHZNI010003398.1:0-12266 GCA_027744415.1 Seira ritae | reverse complement strand
AAACTGTCCCATTTTTCAAGCTGAGTTTTCGCTTCTTGTTAAAGAAAGTAGTAATAAGGAAAGTCATTGTATTCTGTGGAAATTGCTCAAGGATATTTCCTTCCGCGTCGATTAGGAATTCCCGGGTAAAATGGGTTGACTTTGTCCAGACGTCAGGATATGTGCATGGAAAAATGAAGAAGAGGAAAGAAAAACTACATTAAAGATCATCAGGACTATTTAATCGATCGTAATCGATTTCGACGAAAGCAGAGTTAATGTTTGTGATGCATTTAATCCAAAATAGAGCCTGCTGAATAAGTAGGAATATAAAATGTATTCCAATTCCAGCTTTTCCTTTCCTTCTGCTCAACTCTTTCCCCTGCGACTTCTTAATTTCTATTGCATGTTATGTTGTGGGTCTCAATTCGATGACGATGACGACAAACAGCAGGTATTTGCCATAGCTCCTTATCATAATTTATCTTTAAATAAGCAAATCTGATTTTGATTGCCCCGATCATTCTGTCAGTTAATCCATTTCGTTTTGATATGAGAAAAAAATAAATAATGTATAAATACTTCTCACAAAACTTGCTCTGCTCACATGCTATATTTATTTCCTTTCTAGAAAAAAAATATACTACGCAAAAATCACCCTTGCCGAATTGAATATCATTGATAAAGTTTCATGTTTTCTTATTCAATTTGACTACTTTCTTTTCCTCTCTTGGTCTGTCATGAAAAGTCATTTTGCTTGTCTAGAAGGAAAAAAAATCCGACAATTTCTGTTTCAATATTAGGAAGGTAAACTGTAGGCGTCTATCAGGGCAGAAAAAAAGCATTTTTCATGAAAGAAACATTTTCCTCATCAATAAAAAACGTTTACATGCAATGAAAACTATATCAACATTCCCCTGATAGGTTTAATACCAGCACCAGCTGAAGGTAAAGAATGCGGATATTTTTTTCTGTGATCGAACACGTACATAAATAACCCGTCTCCTTGCATTTCCATACTGAGCAGACCTGTAACACAAAATAGTTTAGGAAAGGTGATATTAATATTACTTACATGTTACATGTGCGTATATCGTATGGATTTGGAATTGGATGTATTATTTGAGTAGAAGGCATGCTGCTGCTGGAAAGTCCAGTCATTTCCAACTTGAAGGGAATACATACATATATAATTTTTCACGTTTGGACGTTTTTCTCTTCTCTCTTTCTCTCCTTTCATTTATTTCTGGTTGTGCCTGCCTGCCTGCCAGCTTGTCATATTATGATTATGCTTGCAGATTACCAGAAAATCGTTATCGGATCAAACTATTGCTGAGGAATAATTTCCCCATTTCTCTCCTTCCTGTCGACTCCGGACATTTGTAAATTACTGACGAGGAGGAAAAGGTAGCGTTGTTTTTCGCCCTCATTTCATATGCATAAAAACATGCTTATAGACACGTATGTATTCCCGACGACCGATTAATCTATAGAACACATGTAAGCATAAAATATAAAGACACGAACCCACTGCTTGGCTAAAGGGAAACAAATGACTGCCTCATGTTCCTACTTTCTACATCCACAACTACTACAACTTAGTACAACACAACCCCAATGCATTCATAATGCATAAATACATATCGGATTTATGGGGAAAAGGAGTACCAAATATTACCCATATAAAATACAGAGACGTCATCAGCTTCATTATTATTTAGTCTATCCTCCGTTCCGTGTGATTTCTCTGAAAATCATTTTCCTTTATCGTTAAAATAAAATATATATTTTTAAAATAATGATTGTAGCTAAATATGTATGACCAGTCTTTCCCGATGACGAGGACGCCGAACAAATGAACTCTGCAGATCACATCAGTATCAGCCATGGGCTCGTGGAATGTGCGAAAGGGAAATGAGAAAGAGTGCATGACCGATTTCATTCCACTGATTGATGGAAAATCAATATCCCTCTGGTATAAAGAGATTGAAACTCGTTTTTAAACTCCTTGTCTCCTAAATTTTTTTTAATGGAGAGACACGACCAAATTTGGAATAACAGCAAATAAATATGAAAAAGTGAAAACTCACAAACCTATGTGCATGAATACGTATGCAAGAAAAAAAGGTTTTAACTACCCCAAACATAACCACATCATGCACAATTACTTGCTACTTACGTATGTACATAGATCGAATCTGAAAAAGCGGAAGTGGGAGAGAGCTTTTACTTTGATTTTTGGCCGTGGCGTGGGCCTTATCCAACAAAAGACTAAAAATATGCAAATATGTTTTACCGTATTAGCTTAATTGCTCTTTGCCATGCTGCTGCGAGCGCTGCCAATAATGTACCTCTTTCTACCAATGCAGCAGCAGCAGTAGCACAGGCTTATCTTCTTTTCAACTTTACTTTTTAAAAAGCGAAATCGACAAGGCATTTTTGGAGAAAATTGTGCGTGGGCTTAAGTGAGTTATGTTTAATTTCCCCTCCATTGCATTTCCCCTTTAATGTCATTCGCTCACTCACATTAGTTTTTTAAAGGATACAGGATATTCCTGATTAGGTACGGAACGAGTGAAAATATATATTTTTCAGACTTCTTACGCCCTGCTTGTGGCTACAGCAAGAAGTCAAAAAATGTTGACGAATGAGAATAGAAAGCAATCGGAATGCTATTGTCGTGTTCAACCATTTTTGATCTTCATTCTTTTTTCATTACTCCTCCGCCATCACTGCAGACATTCGATAATTCAAATGAAGTAAAGTGATAAAATGGGATACATACTCCAACGCATATTCTCTACCTGATAGCTTTCTCCATGATAACACTAATTTTCAGAGATGAATTGGAAACATGGATGATGCATACACATGTACTGGATATGTACCTAAGGTACACTTTTAATTCCCCCTTTTATGTTTCTGGACCTTCTAATCCAGCTAAACTTTTCTCCCTTTCTCTCACAATCTCAGAGAGCAGGGAAACATCACTTTTCCCTCTATCATCATCGTCGTCCTCGTCGTCGTCATTCATTCGTTCTATTGATTTCCCATCGATTCCCTCATAAATCCAATGTGTAGGGTTGAGGCTGTGATGTGATAGTTGATACCTCTAATAATATAAATAAACGAGGCTTAAACTTGTAACGATGATCGTTCTTCACTCTAGTCTATATACTATACATCTACACAAATCCAGTTCTCTTTTTCCCACAGATGGTTTCCAAAAAAAATGAGAGGCACACATATTGCGAGGTTCCATTGTCCCTAATATCCCTGTATTAATCATATGTCATTGCGTTTGCTCTCGCTCTCTCCACTCCACTCCACTCCCACGACTATTTTTAGCCTTGCTTTGTAGTACAAGCACAGAAGTTGTTACAGAGGATTTAAAATTGAACTTATAATTTTATCGTTTAAAATCTTATAGATAGATAGAGTTGTGTAGACGACTTTTCTATCATGAGATGTGTCCGTCAAAAATTCTAAAATAACTGAAATTAAAAAATGCAGCAGTAATGATGATGATGATGACCACAACGATATGTGAACTATGATGCATACACAGAGAGCTCGTGTATTGTGCGGAGTGTTGCAGTCACGATGCTTTATGCTTTTACTACTAATAATTATAACCGGATATGGTGTATGATCCCCAGTAAAAGTCACAAGGGAGTATACACCCTGCTCTGCTATAGAACTCATAATCAATCACCAACCTGCATTGCATACCCATTGATGGAAAAAAGGCTTTAAAAAAATTACATCAAAATCAACTTTCACCAACTTTTCCCAAAATTCCCCTAGAATTATTACTACTCCTACTTGAGGCTTCTGAATCACGACTAGGTACTGACACAAAAATAATCAAATGAAGCCATACGATTGAAAAGAATTCTGTGATGCCGAGTAAATCTCTTTCTTCAAGGGGCAAAAAATTATCGCTGTCGCTATCTAATTCTTTCCACAATTTCTTACTCTTCTTGCTAAAAATATTAGAATGACCACATTCCCTTTCCTTCAAATCAATTTCATCATGAAATTTTCATTTTACAGCTTGACCATTTTCTCGAAGAAAGGGTGATAAAGTGAGATTTGATTCATTTCATATGTGTATACATTCATCGTCCCCGAGTAGCCATGTATGTACATGTACTTCTTTTTTTCTTCAGTAAAGATATTATTCTTTATCGTCTCCGTTGAGAGATGAACACAAATAAGGAATGGAAAACGAGTGAGTTGTCGTATAATTTCTAATGAAACTGTGTGGCCCCGTATAATAAAAGTGTATCATATCACACATTGGCTATTTGTACTTTTCTCCATTTCGATCTTCATTTTTTGCCCTACACGCCAAAGTTTTTCTTGGCTTAGCCAGAAACAGTCATGCATTATAGAAAATGCCCAGAGGAAAAGAGATATGGCTTGAACGTTGGCATTCACCTCATAAAAATCTTTGAAGGAAGACGCGATGAAAAGAAGGAAAAAGGGAAACAAATAAAAGTAGACTGACTGAATCGGGTAAAAAGAGAGAGAGAGAGAAGCGAATTGAGAACGCTATAATTCCCTTCGGAGACTTGATGTGATTGAGGTGGTATTGACTACACCTAATCAATAAATCAATACCTTGTCAATCATGATGGGAAGAAGGAGAAGAGGAAGCAACTGACTTGGATTTACTAAGGAAGAAAAACAGAAAAAAAGCTATGAACTTGCGATTGCGATGCAGCAGGTTAGTTTATTGAGGTTTATTTCTTTTTCACTCTCTCTCTCTCCCCTTCTTCTCCTTGTTATTCTTTTCGCTCTTTCTCCTATTTCTCTAAACTTCTCGTGTTCTTCTCAACAGCTTGACAAACTGCTGTAGTGTCTAGTAGCTCTTGCCGCTTCTCCTCCTCTAGTTCAAATGATCGCGATGATGATGATGACAATGGCTAGCTATAGCTGTTGTCGTGAGACTTTATTTTCGTGCCTGGAACCCAAAGAAAAGTGAAAACTTTTTTGTTGGGTTTTAACATCATCATCATCACAGTAATCATGATGGGTTGGGTGATGTGATGGTGACGATGTGAAGTTTCTGGAAGGCATTTTGCCTACGCGATTTACCTTCCCGATTTTAAACCTCATTTTACAATATCTTACATTATTTTAGACCCATCTTCACCTGTTCATCATGAAATGGTGTCTGTCCTTTCCGATGCTTCCTCCTTCATGTCCCGCGCATTCTGCATTAAATTAAATGATGCGTACATGCATACTTAATACTGTAATAAACAAGTTACACGCATTAGAATTGTTCTGCGAATTTGTTGAAGAAAGGATCTCTAAAAACATTACAACCACCTTCCTTAAAGGCCTTTGCGAGTATTCAATTTTTACGTAATATTTGGGCTTGAATGAAACAAAAAAAGTAGAGCAAGTTCTTGGCAAGAAGTTTAATCAGAGAGCATTGAGCTAAGAATTGAATAGAGGAGAATTCTTAGCATTAAGTTTTTCTCCATAGGAAAGGACTTGCTTTACTACTCTCGATGAGTATTGGATATAATGAAGGGAGTTCTGGATAAAATCAATTAATCCTTTTATGCATTTCCTCTTCGTCTTCTTCCTCCACCAATCTGAAACCACTATTTTTTGTTTGCATACATTTCTCTTGTCACGAACATTTCTCGTCATCTTCAATTTTCCCTAAGTATTATCTATGATAGTATACACAGTTTCAGATCTGCAGGATACAAGCTATATAATACGACTCAACTAAATATATTATAATAGCTTTCCCTACGATGTATTTCATCGACATCGACACACGCAGTCATTATAGTTTTATAGGAATATTGGAGAATATTATTATTCAGCATTAACTTATTCCATCGAGTTTCCTTCTCTCTTTCACTCTTTCTCACTCTCGCCCTTCTTGCTCGCTTCCAATAACACAATGCATTAGAAAGACAGGAGAAAGTTTTCCCACTGATTTTCAATCGATCATTCATTTCTTTGCTAATTATGAGTGAGTCACTTCTCCAACTTCTTTTCCATTCCATGCTCCTATATTCCTTCAGGCTTGAAAGCATATTTCTCTCTTGCTAGCAGATAAGAAAATAGATTGATTGGCTTGCCATGCGCGCAACTCTCAGCAATACATTCTCTATTTTCTATGAGCCAAGCTGCCAGCTATTTTAGAAACTAAACTAAATAAAATAAGATCTTCAAAGAACTCTCCAAATTTAAGGTTGTTGACAACATCACAACTCATGTATTTATATTTAGTATAATATATTATGATGAAATACACATTGATCCTCGTCAATCACTCATAGACAGACTTCGAATCTATGCTTTGAATTGGCCAAAAAAAATTTATGCTCTCAGTCAGGCTCTAGACATGAATTACGCGATTAAAAAGTTTTTTGTAGTTCCTTTTAACTTTAAATCATTGGTGACAATGTTGCCAAAGCATGGTTTCAAACTTGAAAGCTAAAGAGTGAGAAAGGAACGGAAGGAGAAAGTTGCTAAATACTTTTATGTGTATTGCGGAACGCCAAAGAAAACCAAGTTTAGTTTTATACTTGTGAAGCTGGGAAAAGTTTTTTTATATATATATATAAATTTTCAGGACTCATCTCTGCTTACGATTTTATTGATTATTTTCTTGCTTTCAAACAAAAACTGACTTGACTTGAGTGACTGAATGACTAGCTCTCTTCTCTGTATTGACTTTAAAAAGGAAAATGTATCCTTTCCCTTGATTTCATTTTCATTTATTTATTGCCTCCACAGCCACCACCACGATCACCACCACCATCAATGCTCTAAGCAACTCCCGATAACGTTGTTGCCTCATTCTCCGCTTGCTTACTTTCACTTCGATCACAGAATGAAGGAATGGGACAGATTGATACATACGATATAATATGATGATAGAGGAACGTTCTATTCCAAAAAATATGCAGTGATGTGATGACGACTACGACAACGATATTATAAAATACAGATATCTATCGATAAAAAATTTTTCTCCTTTATCAATTCAATTCAGCTCTTGTCAGTACGTCAGTTTTCCCATTCCAGAGTGCATTACATCTTTGATTTTCTTCATTTCTCGAGGCAGAAAGAGAGAAACAAAAAAATGAATAGTAATATCAACTCTTCCATGATGTGCCCTTCTGCATGATTCCAATTCCAGTTCTTTCGTTTTCCCCAAAAAAGCGCACAATAAGCAAAATCTGCAGTATTAGTATTTGCGGAGGTATTTTCTGGTAACTCAAGCTCCCAGCTCTGTGATGAAGATGATCATCCTCATCAACTTTCCCAATCATTGATACATCTAATATTATACAGTATTGGCTTTTTCAAAGTAGCATGGTTATGGTTGAATTCACGTATTGCTCCGAGCCCATAAAATTGTTATGCTTATAAAGACATCTCTCTACTGAAACCAATCAGTTTTTGCATATTTATAAGTAGGTATGCGTGTTCTACAACTTTGGGGGGAAATACATATTCATAATAGGCAGGAAAAAAATATTTCTCCTGTGGTTCCAATGCCTTTGTTTTCTCCACTACAATAATTAATGAAATAGAATTGACTGGTGACGGAACACACACACACACATGTATGAGCATAGAGCAGCAGGAGAAAACAAGGGAGAGAGTGTGTGTGACAACAATATCATTTCTGTTAGTTCTCCCATACAACCATCTCTTTACGTAAGTCAACAGCAGGATATGCATATGAAACGTAATAAGCTTCGGAAATGTAATTGATAAAATAATATGCAATAGCAATAGCCCATGATAATAGTTACGATCTATCTAATGCATGTCTTGCATATTATAAAATTATATCAGAAGAAATTTAAAACCAATCCAAAGGTCAACTCATAAAACGCGTAGGGGGAGGTTTCGTCGGACCAAGACAATTTCAAAATCAAGAATTATGGTTTTACATACAATTTACATAGGCAGGAAAGTTGTCCTCCCTGAATTGAATCGCTAGATAAACTAGATATTTTTAAGTCTATCAGTAAATTGTAAACAATATACATACAATATGCTCATGATCTCGCTTTCATTCTGTATGAATATATGTAAACTTTTTATTTGGTAGCCTGTCTGAGTAAAACCATATTGAAATTTTTGACACTCCTTTTCTACAACTAAAATGTTTGGCAATGATGGTTTGTAATGAACCCCAGTGAAGCTAGTAAAAGGGATGGCAACATCATGCTTTGAAGAATATTATTTTAAAGCACATTAACCAATAAAGTATAAATCAGTCCACAATCAGTCTCCACAAAAGGTCACCGGTACAATGTTAGCCACAGGTTTGCAAATTAACTTAAATTTAATTTGTTTTATTCGAGAAATATATGGGTACAGTTGTTGAATCGGCTTTAACAAAATTTGTTCATCTTTCATTGACAAATTAATCTTTGATGTCGTTAGTCGTTACCACAAATAGAAAGAAAGCGCAAGTATGAGAATGCAATGAATGAAAGTATCCATGTGTGAATTAAATGTGACGGACGGACTACATAATGTGAAGACATTGTAAGGATGTAGCATCATGTTCCTAAAAAGGCAACCCAACCAACCCTTTGCACTAATCCAATCCATTTCTTTTTGCGTCGGAAACGTACCTACTCCCTACATTTTAACAACGAGGAAAGTTCCATCCAATACGCCATTCCATGTACTTATTAGCATGGAACGATAACGATAGATCCATGCCAGAGTTTTTTTAATGCTGCGGCTGCTATCACATCTTTTCCCCCTTCATCTCCAATTGTCACTCGTAATTATCATGTGGATCGATATATTGCTTCCATCTCCGATATCGCCGATACGATTCCATTATGATTTTGCCCTTTCCAGAAGAGAGAGAGAGAGAGAAGGAGAGTTGTATTTTGGATGATTGCTACTTACGTACTACACGTACCAACATGCATGCATCTATACGTTTACTTACGTGCACATTGCCTCAGAAATAGGAAACCAAACCACATCACAAAGAGGTGAGCATGCTAGTTTACGCCACAGCACGCAGTTGCTATTGAATGATTTATAATGCACTGTTCCATGTTCTTCTCTTGTCTAAATTACGAATTGTCTGGAACTGGATAAAAAAAAGTTTCCTTCATTTCATGCCCTTTTCAATTTGGGACGCGGACCGACAAACCAGTTGGGTACCTACGTGCGTGGAGCAAAATCCAGAGACAGATAAGGTAGTTGAATCAACAACTACTGCGTACTTTTCTTTTGGAATCAAGGACGCTTCTGTCAGAAGACATAGTCTCTTAAAAACATTCCATTTTTGTCGGAAAATGTAACAGTTTGTCCAGTAGACTTTAGGTGCATGTCAATTAATTTATGATAGAAGATGGTCTAATACAAATTGATTGCATTTTATAGCACTATGGATAGATGTATCCATCGATATGTCATTCGCTGCCCTTTTGTCCAAGCGTGTCTATCATAAAACGCGAGAAACACAAAGCCCCTTGCCTTTTTATTACCTACCTTCGGTACTCGTTAGGGATTTTGCAATGCGTTCCCATTCGAAATATATACTCTGATGCTCAACGTTTGGACACAACACAAAGAACAGCCTCGCCATCCCTTTTGGCTTGCTTTAAGTTCCCATCGCTTGACTTTCCACATTCCAGATCTCAGGTATTATGACATACTGACGTAGATTTAAGAATTATATGCTTACTTGTCCAATTTCCCATAGACACTTGTATTTTCAACCAGAAGAAAGTAAAGGTGAGGAGACAGAAATAGATCATGTGGAGTACTACAGCCCAGAAGGTATTTTTTCAAAGCAAGCTTCTCCTTATCCTCACCGCCTTTCTTTGGAAAAAAAAATCGGCTGACTTTCTCTTTTATTTTTGGAGAAAGAAAAAAAGCTGTTGCTGCTATCATGAGAAGCTTGTCTCTGTCGATGTAACATTAGAACAAAGTTGAGTTGGGGCTCTTTATCTTGAAAAAAAAGAGAAGGAAAACAAACTGTGGATTCTTCTTTGCCTACATACATATACATAAGCTTTCTTTCCTGTTTGCAATGGTATATTAGTATAGGATACACCTTCACCGCTGCAGTCGTTACGTTCATTGCTTATAGATGCGAAAATTGACTGTTATGCAATGATGATCCTCTTTATTGGTCTGAAGTGCCCTCGCAAAGATGTGGGAGATTTTCGAGTAGTGCTTGTATACGGTACCTATTCCACTGGTCTTTTTTTCCCAAAGTGACGGGCTCAGATTTGGCAGAGTTTTTGGGTAGACCTCAAAAGGCATAAGATAAAGCTTTCTAATGAGAAGCATATACCTTGAGTGCAATTGAAAAATTGATGGTAAACTGGAAAATGTGATTTGGCAGTTAAAGTAGTAGGCTATTACTTAATGCATGTATGAAATTGCATTCATAAACTGCAAATAAATGTGACAAGATCAGGAACGCTACAAATATCTCAGAAGGTCTACATGTTTTCCTCTCCCAAAAGGATTTGCGGATTAGATTTTGAGTTAAAATATGAAAGCTGTTAAACCACTGGATACGTGCATCTTTCCATTGGCTCATGAAATTGTGTGTTATTTTTTGGACGTTTAGATGGATGGATTTGAAGAATAGACTGATGACTATAGACCTAGAGATTTGAAAGAGAAGCATTAGTATCGGGACTGAAATATCAGGGCTCTCTCTCTCTCCAGCTCCCGCACAAGAGTATGTATGTGGAAGGGAAATTGGGGAAAGCAGTCACAGGAATCGGAGCAGCAGAATCAAAATCAGAGGCATCAGAAGCTGAGGCAATTCATTGAAGTCAGTCAACTCTTGCACGGACGGAGAGTGAGAGAAAGACGTTATAACGTATAAAAATGATGCACATCGCTAAGGCGAAAATACTAATAGTCAAAAAAGGGAAGAGAGATAGATAGAGGAAGTCGTACTACTATAGTCGCATTTGGAGGAAGACTACTGACTACTCCAAAGCTTTATACATATTTGACGAAATACTAATAGGGAATGGGATTGAATCAGTGGAAGTAGCAGTGGCAGTAGGAGAGGCAGTAACTCTTCAACGACTCCTGCCAACTTTATGTATAATATGTCTCAAATGAAAAGAGTGAGAAAGAGTTTGAAGAGTAAAAAAGAGCTTTATATCTATATATATATTATTAGGTTGTTGGTTGCTTTGCTTTTCCCTCTCTTCTGCTTGTATTAGTCCTTCTTCTTTCTCTTTTATGTCTTTCCCTCTCTCTCTCTCTCTTTCTCTCTCTCTCACTCCAAAATACTGACAGACTTTCTCTTAAGCACCATGCTTTTTCTATGAATGTACATAAAAAAAAGTTTTGTGTGTGTGTGTGTGTTTCAGACTCAGAGAGAGCCACAGACTTGCGCGATTGATTGGTATCGGCAATCAATAGTATTCAGCGTATTATTGATTAGTTTGAGATGAGGAGAGAGTTATCAGAGACAGCGAGAGCATATACTGCGTCAGATTCGCACAGTCCCTGTTTATTTTACAACTCGCTCTTTCTCCCTCTTGAGCGAGCGAAGCTCCTCTTCAGTCTCTGTTGCCTAGGCTCTTTCCTCCTGGCTGAGGTGTTTTTTCATTCGGTACCAGTTAGATAGTTTGGCCTCCAAAAAATCTCACTTGCACTCTCTCTTTCTTCCTTCCTTCCACTATCTCATACACGCACCTCAACATCAACATTCCCTTTCTCCCTTGTTGAGCACTTCCCTTCAAAGCTCAAAAAGGGAAAACAAAGAACTTTTGCAATGGTCAAACGCGTTTTCTTAAAAAATCAAGTCAACTTCCAAACAAATATACTTTCCTTAATAAATTAAAACATTTGCAAGACGACCCTTGTTCCTTAAAGATTAGCAAAGTCGAAGCAACAAGCCAAGAAAGCATACATATCTTTGATCATTTGTATTTTCCTACCTATTTCTCTTGAATTACATAGGTACTAGCTGGAAAATAAACATGAAAAGATTTATCTTCGCATAACACGTTACAGCAAACATCCTTCCTTCCTTCCGTCTCAATTCTTCCTCAACTACCTTTCCTCGCAGTCATTGAAACTTGATTTTCATTCATAAGCAAAGGAGGAAGAAAGACGTGTAAGTAAATACATGATGGTCATCATGATCATTGATACCACCTGGCCTAGAAGTTCTGCAAGTGGCGGAACATTTTCTTCTCGTGCTTCTAAGTAATAAGGTGAGAGAGCTTTGAGCCACGGAAAAAAAGTAAGTACCTGAACAGAACAGTGAAGAAAAAAGA
>JAHZNI010003397.1:0-12258 GCA_027744415.1 Seira ritae | reverse complement strand
ATCCATTGACAAGTTATTCACTACCACTTCTGCATTGCGAAGGCCTTCAAAAAGATCATGCCCATTGTCAATGTCTGGTTCCGGAATGCCCCAATCTCGGCTACTTTTAAGGTCCTGTCGGGATTTTTGTTCTATTTGTTTGTACAATTTCAGGTCAAGGTACATTCTTCTTGCTTTTCGGAAAAGCAATTTGTCACGACTGTTGGGAGAAAGAGGAGTGTTTTAGGGAATGTATGAAAAAGTATATGAAAAGATAAATTCTATATTGCTGACGGATCAAGACATCTTTGAATTTCATCTAAGACGTTTTCCACAGTGGACAAATTGTCCTCTTTTCTGTTAGGCTTTCCAACATACAGACTCTACAATAGATGAACTCTTATAAATCCGCAAATTATTAATTTTTTCCTATGCTATTTATCATTTAATTTTTTACTTTGATTTTGTGCTCCCTCTCAATTTTTAGCCTATCATATAAAATGTTCTTCAACTTTTGAAGATGCATTCCCGGTCGTGGAAAGTCGATCAAGAGTATTTTGCTCTGAAACGACCTCAGGACTCCATTCATTCCGACTCCCAGCCATCTTTCAAAAAGATTCTCCCCATCTTCCTTCGTAGAATAAACAGGAGACGATCCAAAGTACACTCGACATGCATCCACGCTCAAGAGGAACTCTGGTGTACTGTGACAAAATTTTGCTTGAAATGTAGCCAGTGGAGTTCGTTCGAAGAACCATAGGGCAACCTGCATTTCATGAGATAAGTTATTCTTTTGTTTTCTAAATTGAAGCTCTTCCCCCAGATTCTATTGTGTTGTAGTATTGTCTGCAAAAATTAACATACTGTGAGCAACTCGAGGACTTCATTGTTATCCTCAATGACCACAATAGCTTTCGTTTTGTATTCCCTACGTGGAGGTCAAAGAAAGTCATATGAAACATATTATTCTGTGGGCAAGAGTTAGGAAAATGAGCATTATTTTTTACTACCGAGGCGTAGGTAACTGGCCTGCTCCACAAGCGGTATGAATTACTGCTTTCTGAAAAAGCCTCCTGAAATATCATTTTGATTATTCGTGCATGCTTTCTACTTTCCCGTAGCCCATCTTTAACTTTTTTTTTTACATAACCTACGTTGATTCTTCCATTGCGGCTTTAATAACCTGGGTTGGACTTTCGCCGCTAACAACATCGAGTGGCGGTTTCATCTGTAGATATTCCACCTCCGCCTCAGAATAGACTAGGCCTACGGGCATCTTGTAAAAGTCTATTTCCTCTTGACAAGGCTCCAAACAGGAAGATTTCCCGTGCAAAAACTCTTCTGTTGATGCGATCAAATTCGCAAAATTTGGATTATAGCCATATAGCCTCCCTTCCAAGTCTTTCTTCGAGTCTTTTAATTCGTTGCGAATATCCTTGAGTAACTCAAAGTTTGTGACTTCCTGAATGACGGAACGTAAAAGCTCTTTCTCGGAGTCCAACAAAGGATCATAATCACAATAGGATCCCGCAGCATCTGCCCCTTTTGCCATGCAGCCACCTACATGAAAAAAAATACAATGCATACGCATTTTTTAAGCATTTACTTATGCATATACATACATGGTTGAAACGTGGCTTTCACTTTGTTTGCTGAAAAGCTTTTTCGGGAATCACTTTCATCAACTTATTTACTGCTACTACTGGTGAGAGGAAAAACACGCGATCTTTATAAGAAACCTGACGTAAGCCGGAGAAGTAGCAACACACCACCCCAATTCACCAATCCGGTTGCTTTCTCTCTCCCTGCTTGGTCTATGTATCAGTATCTACCTAGAACATGTACAATGGAAGTGATCAATACCGAATACCGGTTCTACAACTACTTTTTGACTGCGACCAGCACCAAACCAAAACCGAGAGAAAACCCAGGTTTTTGTTAGAAATCAAATGCTCATAAAATTACGGTGACTATATATTATCATCAGATATCGAAAGTAAGGACTCGTAAATGATGCACAAAGCCAGTGCTTTTGTCCACAACATACGGACCGAAACCGAACAATAAAAGAGGTTATTGTTATGTTACAGGAATACAAGCATCGAGAGAGAAACATTGAATCCAACCCAAGCCGCAAAATCCTTTGCAGAAAAATACAAGCATTAAAAAGTTGTGTTTCATATCTGGTGAAAACATAAGCAACTAAATCAATATGAAGCTCAATTATCTGGGAAGAATGGTAAACACGGCTCTGTATTCTAATCTATTAATATTTTATGTACACAATGAGCATTTATTTAACCAATGCAGGCATGGAAAATAGCTTTCTCCTTCAAATATTAAAGCAGTTCCAGTTCCGAACCCTTCCATTAGTGAAGAATTCAGGGCTAGAACATTTTTTTACCCAAACCAATTTTCTAATTTAGCCCTGGGGAAAAATTGTTCATGCCTATCATTTCTACATTAGATATGGGATAAAATATCTAGAGACGACGACGACAGGTATGAAAACACATCAACTTTTCCTAAAGTAAAAGTTAGATTTAGAATTTTTAGCCCATTTTTCTTCAGCTCAACCATGCAGAATTGTACACGTACATTTTAGTAGACCTTCATCATCATCATCAGCAGCAGCACCACTAGCAGCACATTAGTCCGCAATGAAATTGTAGTAGCAGTCTATGGCTCCAGGAAAAGCACGTCAGAGCATTTGGCTGGGACACGTCGACTACACGTTCTTGGCTGCTTTCCCTACCTTTCCCCCATCGTCACAATACATATATACGGCAATCTGAATTACGCTCCGATTCCATCCAGTATAGGCAGAGTACTTACGAAAATGCATCGAATGTTCGCATCGTATTGGTAGTAGAGTAGTCTTACATTTTATACTGCTGCTTGAGTTTCAACTCGATACATGCTTCTATTTTCTGACTCTGGAGAAATGGAAAGGAGTAACAATGCCTGCCTGCCACATGCATATAAGTGCAAGAATGAGTATAATCATCATGTACGCGGATATGTTGAGAGCAGTGAAATGAGCAACACATTTCAAATTACAAATCATATACAATACAGCTTCCACGAATAGAGTATATGCGTATTCATATATGTACATGGGTCGGTCGGTAGAGAAAAGCATTTGGGGAAGAAAGTCTAGTGAATGTGTGGGCTGATCAGAGTGAGAAAAAATTTGCAAAGAGCGGAATAGTGAAAGCAGGAGAAACTGGACGGGATTTGAAAATTAATGCTAATTTGATTCTTGGCCGTCTCACTTTGAAAATTGTTTTATATGCATTGCGACAGCTACAACGTGGTTTAGCATTTAAAAAGGAACAAATTTTTGGGGAAAATGTGCGCTACAGGAAGAAGAAGCTATTTCAAAAGCTTATTGTTTTACGGAAACAAGGTCACATAGAACTGGATTGAATTAATACTGCGTAGACAGTGCAGCATAATCAAATCGATAAGATTCAGCCATAATTGAATATCATTAGATAACGTTATTATTTTTTGTGGAAAAGTGAAAGTGGAATCCCATCATCTCCAATCAAGTGTTAGAGTGCACCGTGTAAATGTCAATGTGCGTAGAAAGTTAAGCGTATTCTAATGTGCATTTACCTGGGCTTTTAAATTCAGCGCAATACTACGTGGATTTGGAAGGTAAGGCTGGATCTTAATAATTTTTATCAAATAAATGTAAAAGTAATTTATCCAAAAATTAACAAGGGGAAGAAAACATCCGGATTCTTTAAAAATTTAGCTGTGTTGTAAACTTCCAACGATTTTAAAATGCGTTGTTTGCAAGTCAAACAAAACTTTCACTTAGAAAGCCGCAACTTTCCTTCCCCTTTGATATTGCTTCTAATAACCGTAGGAGAAGTTTCCAAAGGACACAAAAAAGTCTCTTCGTTGTTTTCCACTTTCTAGACATCAATTATTTACTTCATAATATTTCTGGGCACGGAGCAGGTAGAAGTTAATTCAGCTAACCATTCAGCTATTATTCTCATCCTCTCTCACGTACTCTTTTTCCGACTTGGGCGTAGTGTATGGCGTATGCATTGACGACCGATCTGATCGCTTGAAGAAATTAATAATGGAAGCGTCATAAAATATTTACCCCTGCTTGATTGCACAGTGTTCATTTCTGATAGAGTTGGTGAAGTTATTATTACATTACTCATTTTTGCGTATATCACCGAAAAAGAACGTCCGCCGACAGATATGCATAAAGAATTCTGGAGAATTGTTAACTTATATATACGTTTGCTCTGATATTCGGGAAAAACGTTTATGCTTGTCCTTCATTCCATATTATTTAAAAAATATTATTTCCTGAACTGTACGTATTCTAAAAAAAATGTCTATCGTAACATAATCAGAGAAAGGATAGAGACAAGTTTAATGCATAATATGAAAATTAAATTTTAAGTTCATGAACCACCCATTCCTTGTTCTGTACAATAATGATGAAATGATAGGGCTCCCACTACTTTTTCCCAATCACTGACATCTAGATATAAAATCCATCTAAAAGTTATAAAATAATGAGCATTGACTTTAAAAATGAAATGGGAAATTTGAAATTCTGCAATTTCGTTTCACAATTCTCAGAACGCTAAACTGTTAAACTCATTAAAAACATTGCTACATGAAATAGTCCACCTTAATACTTTGCACGAAATCACCCTTCCATGAAAATTTCGATTTGTTTCACAGCCTGAAATTCACCTGGTCATGACTGAAACATACATGGGAGAACTGTCAATTATTAAAAATTATCTACTTTAAAGCAAGCGTGCCGAGAGCTAACATGTAAAAGTGTAATAGTAATGACATCCTTTGTGCAAAAACATCCTAGAAAATTCGAGAGTACATATCATTTAATTGTCATTAAAAGTTTCAAGGACATCTGGCCATGCGCGTTTCTCACTCCAAGCAACTACATGACACTGACACTTGAAATAGAATTTTCTGTTTCTCTTTTGTTTATCCGGTTAAGGATGGGTTATGGCCAATTGAAAGCCAATTAAGGGTTATAATTATCATGATTAATTGCATCCTTTACCACAAATAAACAAAGTACATAATATTATGTCCTAAAGTTCAAAATGTCGAATGCCCAACCAGCCATGTGAATATTCCAGAAAGTCTACTGAAAGTATATAAAAGGAAATGAAGCCTGCGAACAAAGGAAATATTAAAACAAAGTCAAAAGCAACACTTTTCGTAAAACCATGCATACTACATAGGAGCAACTCTGCAAACTTTCAAAGGATTGATTTCCAATCCGATTTCAAAAGATTAGAGATTTTCTTGCAAAACATTTCCAGTTGTTCTTATACTTATGACAAGTGTGTTGTGACACGTGCACAGAACGTAGCTAAACTCTGAAGAGATCATGGAATGGAGGGAGGCATATCAAAGTCGTGGAAAGCAAGAAGATCATTTTTGGTTGAGGTAAGCAATCGAGTGATTTGCATTATCAAAAATGTTGCCAAACATGAACAAACACAGTTACAGATTGCTCACTAACCAGAAAGCAATTTTAATCCAAACAATTAATATACCTGCGTAGAAAAGGACGGCTACTCGAATAAATAAATTTGTAGATGAAATGTTTTGAACCGATAAAAAAATGCTTCAATCAAACAAAGCAGAGGTAAGTTAGTTTCCTTTTTTAAGTTGAAAAACGTTTTTTTGTAACACGTATGATTGCGAAAATATGCGGTAAATTTTTTACGCAACGTATAGCATAAAGGATGATTGTGTGCATGTTACGTGTGCACCTTTGGCAATCAAACATGACTATGACAGTTGCACAAAGCAAGGTAGGCAAGAATGTGCAATATTGCAATATATGCATGCATATTATCGGGCGCATTCGCGTTGAGGGCGAGTTTCAACTCAGAAGTTTTTTTGTTTTTGTTCAATGTGTATTTAATTCAGTTTTGACTTCCTGTAGGAACCCACTTAAACAATTTTTTCAATAAGTAACATTAATACTAATATTATAGATAGCCTCAAGCCCTACAAAGAGCTGAAGTTATACCATTCACATTCACACAGTTCGGTTAAAAGTGAACCTGGAAATAAGTCATAATTTCGTAAATATGAACAGTTCACATTATTTATCATTATCAGTGAATACTTAAAAGGTAGAAAAGTTTCAAAAGTGAATACCTACATATAATCAAGTTAAATGCGACTTATGCAGGTTTGATTGATTTTGCCAGCAACTGCCAATACGAAGTGCTAAACCTATCACCTGAAGGTACTTCATTTATAAATGAAATGGGATTTATAAAACCAGATACCTAAATGCTTGTTAAAGATACCAGCATTATTTAAAGAGTGTAATTTTTCAAGAAAGATAACTTAAAAGTGTACATTTCTGTAGATGGATATGAAAGAAAAATTGTCAGAAAATGAACTTCATATGAATTGAGCGTAACATTTTCAATATTTTTCCCCACGATTTTCTTCACCAAAATATCGGATATGAATATACCAAAAATGGATCGCAATTCAAAGAAGTCTCGAAACACGAAACAATAACTTATTCATGAATGGACCTTCCAAGATTTTTTTACAACTGAAGACTTATTTTTACGTTTTCCTCAGATATAACTTTTTTAAAAGGTCTAAAGCTCATTTTGTGTCCAGTTTTTAGCAGCAAATGAGAAGAAGAAATGTTGTCGAATCTATTTAATTACTTTTAATTTAAAATGACTTATCATTTAACTTAATATTTGCAACATTTGCTTTCTTCTTATCTGCAAGAATTTTTTTCAATGACTTCCATTTGCATTTTGCATGGGATATTACACGACGCCATACGTAGTATATGCATGACAAAGACCAAGACAGTTCGGGCATCTTCACGAGTGCACACGTTCATTCGCAGAAGAACAGAACAGAACGCAATTTTAGTTGTAATATATTTTAGTCTAAATAATGATATATTTATTTACGTCATAGTCACAGTCATAATAACCTTGCTATCTGAGCTTCTGAGCAAATACTACTGCGTACATGCTTGAAAATTCAACTTCACCAGATCTAGGACTTGTTAAAAAACTGCGTTTTCCTTTTTTTGTACGCAGTAGTAGCAGTATCTGCCCAGTTGAGCCGAGTCATTTACAAAATTCGCATTATTACTTTAGATCTGATGTTATGCTCATATATTTTGTAATTTACAGAATTCATCATGAAAAAGCATCTCTGCAAAAAATTCAATGCATGAAAAATGTTATTACAATTTCAAAACATTCTATATCTCATTCCATCTTATGAATCTAAATTTTTTAGAAGGCTTGTCTTCTCTAGAAAAAATATTTCGTGCATTTAGTATGCACCTCCGATGTTCTATGCAGTTTAAAAAAATTCAATTGTGGCAGCTGCAAAAACTGGCTGAAAGAAGACATTGTACAAGACTAGAGAGATACATATATGTACATTTGGTCAATTCAGCTGACTTAATACCTAGTAGAACTAGACTAGAGATTTTTGTATGAAATTCAAATGGGATACTGATATCATGATATGGATATATTGCAAGTACATACATACATTTATTGTATTTCAGAGATTTTACTTCAGTCAAAGAGAGAAAGAGAACCGTGCTCAATAATGTAGATTGCAGATGTGTACAATATACATATTTATCTGGATTTTTTATGCTACGTAGACTAACTAAAGACTTCCTTGCCTTTTTAGTTTCACCAAACTCCCACTTGGACTAAGCCAAAGCCAAGGCACATTTAAAAAAGAAGTCAGCAGCTCTTTCATAGTAAAAAAGATCATGGCATGCACGCTCTCCCTCACCCTATTTACCATTTTTACATGAGAGAGAGAGTCCATACAGTAGAGTGCCGACTCGACTGACTGTCCATGGCCTGTTTCCTCTTTTCCTTTTTAGACGGAATGAGTAAGCTCAGACCAGACTTACTACTACTACTACTTAAATGTTAGAGGGGAAAACGAAACTGCAAATGATTTTCAAAACCGGTAATAGCCTACCTGTGTGCCTGCCTTACCAGTCAGTCAGCCTGGTCTTGTTTTGCTATCGTGATGCCCGCAACAATAATATTCGGGTTTGACTATATGGATGCATATTACGCATTAAAAATATTTTTCCCCGAGTATTCATAATTCAAGCAAACAATAGATAGAAGAGAGATAGAAAGAAAAGAGCGAAGTGTAATATACAATTCCTTCAAGTGAGAGTTGGACTTTTTTAGTCAGTGCGGGTAGCTGAGTGAGAAAATGACCAAGCTGTCCATGTCCATGGCACGAAACCTCTGCGAATTGGTCCGTTTCTAGTAATTTTTTTTGCAAGAAGGGAAAAAACTGCCAACTTGTTTTTTGTTTTGACATTAGCCTTATAAACGAAAAAGTATAAAATTACTTACTAGAGGGAAAATTTCTCATGGTGAGATAAAACAAAGTGAAGCGTAGTTTGAAACAGATTGAACTAGACTACATCAACAACAACATCTTTCTTCAGCTCGCGAAAGTTTGGTGTCATGTCATAGACATTTTTGTATGCACACAACAACTTTGACATCAGTGTTTAGAAGTGAACTAGTGAAGTGGAAAAATGAACCATATTGTGGTCAGTAAGATAAGCCGTATGTTGAGACTGCGACTCACTCACTCCACGAGGTTAAATAATGTTTACATAGAGAGGAGGAGTAGATAAAAAAGTGTCAATTTACGCATCTCGATCAATCCTCCTGGGTTATTAAATGAATGCAAACCTGTTTACATTTAATTTTGGGCTTATGGAGTGTGTTCATATAAGAATGTTCATATGCAAATAATGGTTTTAGGTTTTATATTGCTTTTAGTTCATAATAGTTTGATTGCTCTCATGAAGGATGGGAGAAGTGCACGATATTATGACATGACTGTGACTGCGACAGATTTTTACTAACTGCCAGAATATCCATTATCTATTTCTGACAAACCATAGGCGTTTTATTGATTTGTTGAAATTAGAAAATAGAAAATATGAATTTCGTACTTTCCAGAACAATTGCAACAAAAAAATTAATATTTAATGATGGCGATGGCGATGCGCAACATGAGTAATATTGAGAGAGTAGATGGATGGTGTACCTTCGCATCGAAGAGGCGCACAGACGTCGTCGTTAACTAATACCTATCTAGAACATTGTACCTGCTGTTAAGTAATTAGGGGCAGATGAATCATAATCAATTATATCATTAACATGGTTGTAGTCGCAGGGAAAAAGTTCAATGATATAGAGAATTTCACACGACTCAAGATGCAAAAAGTAGAGAGCAACTTCCCATCATTTCCTAACTGACAGAAAAAACCTGTATAATGTAGCAGCAGTATCTAAACTAAACTAAAACATGTTTTGAGGAAACCTTGCTTTTGCCAAAAGGAAAAATAGTAGAAGACGAAGTATAGCATAGGTACTTCGCCATTTAATTTGTGGGGCGATGAATTAGACTAATTAATTGCTTATTGTAGTTGCTTCATGTAGGAAGAAGGAGTCCTTTGCTTCCTATACGAACCGTTAGATTAGCACACCTTGCTGATTTAAGTTATTCAAGGATATTTAATTTAATATGTGTTCGCACATCATGAATTCATTCAGTTAAGTTGCTAGTTCATCCTCTGGAAGTAAATTGGATACTTCTTCTTCCATTTTGTTAAGATTCTTTCGTGCGGAATTGGAAAAGAAAGTGATATTCCTTATAGATAACTTTAAACTAAGTCTCGGTAAGATATTCTGTACTGTTGAAGGGGTTTTGGTTAATTTTTCATGGAGGCAAATAGACTTTTGCTGTGAAGCGTAATAGTGATAGTGTATAATTTATGCAAGTGGGTGCAAAAATAATATCATCTCATGGGATAATTAAAACAATGTCATCTCATTCTCCCTGCTGAAGAGTTATCTTGTTTGTCCTTAATCCTTAACAAGCTAATAATGAAATGAAATTTTCATTTTCTTCCTAACAGAATGGCTTTCTAGGTCCATAGGTAAACTGAGATAATTTGGAGTTTAGGGAAAGAAGAGTGGATAGCGATGATTGCTATCGGTAGTAACTGAATGCTAGTAAGCAAACGTTGTTTCCCCATGTAGTATTTACTTATTAAATTTGATAGATAGCAATTATGACCACAATGATCAACCAAAGCCTATTAGATTTTAAAGGGGCTTCCCAAATCACATTTTATCTTGCTCGGCAAAGTGGAATTAAGTGATATGATAGCAGTAGATAGTAGATAGCCTGGAGTCATCAAACCTTACCTGCATCAATCATCATAGCGCAGCACAACAATCCATGCATTGTTTGACACGAAGCGTGTCGGACATGCGAGTGAAAAGAAACGATTTCGCATTCCCATCATGATAATCTCTAGTGTTAAGGACCTCAATCGTCTTAACCTCATCATCGCATCATCAGCCTCAACGAAAAACTAATTTTTAAAAGGCAGCCACTACGGTTCCATTCATAAATCACTACTATTTCACTCTACTGCTCTGCCTCTAGCTCTGCCGGTGTTATTTACCTTCATCTATAGTATGGTGTACTAGAAGAAACCAAACCACCTTAAGTAGAAAAGAGGATGAAACCAGTCCGAAATATTTTTGCATGCTATTCAAGAACTACTACTACTACACCAAACAATGGCACGTCACGCCACGCCACTTTCATAGGTACAGCGAAAGCATAGCCAAGTCAAGTTGCATGTGGCATACATCATCGTCATAGGAATGGGAAGTAGATCTTTAGAAGACGTGTGGTTTTTAACTGAATTTATTTAATTACCCCAAACAGGATAAGAATATTATTTTGGCAGAGAAAAATCTCCGTGAAAAGTGAGTATGTATATGTACGTAGCATGAAATAGATTATGTGAATACAAACCTGCCATTTACGCTCCGAGCTCAGTTCAGCATACTCCCAACTGCCAAGAAGAGGAATAAAAAAGTACTTTAGGAAAAGGATAATTTGTGCAACCTCACATGTTTTTAAATGTGAAATGCTACAAACCGCGCCACTAGAGGAAAAATTAAAGAAATGAGATGTTTCTCAATTAGACGAGAGTAGGCATTTATAGAAGCATATAGCTCATCAACATCATCATCCATCCCATCGCGCACTACTTTTTACTATCATCATCTCATCGATAAAAAACTAACATTAAAGTAGAACAAGAGGAATGGCATAAGGAGAAGGAGGTGTTCGCGATCCTAATGTATTTTTGCTCCACGAGAAAAAAAAACCACGAAATTTTCGCAGAATAATATGATGTATACATTATTACATCTTATATATTATACCATAAAAACTAAAAAGGTAGATACATGCACAATGTTCGTTAGACTGAATGGCCAAAAACCTACTTTTCCTCTCAAAAAACAGGCTTTAATTTAAGGAAGTTTTATAGCCTCCGCCGCTGCTTCTGCATACTTCATCGAGGTGGGCTTAGGGTAGGTAGGTAAAAGTCTCAGAACAATGAATATAGCACGACATGAAAAATGAAATACCTAACAATCTGTTCATTTCATTCTTTTGGCAAATCAACAGAAGTAGGTATCCTAATCCTAATGCCCAAGCAAATTCTTCGCCAGAGAAAATATGTGCATTGTGCATGATTTTTTGTACTGCGTTCTACAATTTTCAAGACTCGATATGATGATCATCGTCATGAGGTTGAGTTGAGGTGAGGTTGAAAAAATTCATGATGATGATGCTCTCGTCTACTTGTCTCGCATTGTTTCAGATTAAGCGGATATAGTAGTAAAATACCTGTACGAATTATGAATCCTCAAAAAACAGAGACGCACACCTTACTCTGTCAGAATCACACAACAGCAACTTAAATTCGTTAGAATATTATGTACCTGCGTTTTTTTCTCTCTCGCTATTTTCATGAAGAAAAAAAACACGTTTTGCACAAAAAATATTGAGGCATTTTGTATTTAGTGTTTTTGTACAAAAATCATTGACATTGACATGCCTTTCATATAAAGTACATCTAGCATTTTCCGTAAACTTCGCCTGATATGATGATAATTGAGCATATAGATTTGTGATAAAAAATAAGAAAATGCGTAATACATACATAGTTTTTTGCTTTATGAAGTCTCAAGGTGTATCGGTATGCAAAGTTTTCATTTTTGCATGAAGAGAAGCAAAGTCCACTAAAACCTAAACTCTTATTTTACGTCTTTCATTAATCCTATTTTTGGTTTGTTCTTCTTACTTTTCAGATTATTAATATCGGAT
>JAHZNI010003396.1:0-17209 GCA_027744415.1 Seira ritae | reverse complement strand
AAAACCTTGCCAATAAATAAGTATAGTTTTGTATTGCTATTGACATGTTTTTCTTGTTTCAAGTCTCTTCTTTTTTTGTCTTTTGAGTGACACAAGAAACCAATTAATCCTCTTTTTCAATCCGTGCTATACTACTGGAGGAGCAATACATATCTCCAGTAGCATCTTCTTTCCCCGGTGTAACAACCATAAAACTTTTTTGCTTCTCTTTTTATTCTCCTTTGAGACATGTGTAAATGATGGGCCTATTCATACACAAATCGCATTTTTTACTTAAGCCTTAAAAGCCCGTGTCTTCAAAGAAATGAATTATGAAGGTATGGAAAAGTCGTCGAAACAGGTATTTTGCATTCATCAAAACTAGTCAATTTTTTATCCAGTTGTTTTTATTGGAAAAAGTAGCTTTCTCTATAGAAGATTTTTTTGATAGGTGGACAATTCATTCCCTTCTTCCTTCGTCTGAATATTTTATTCAGCGAGTTGAAGTTGAGTAGTAAAGTAAACAAGTCACAGGATTTGCGGAGTAGTGATGTGATGTGATGTGATGATTATGATACTGGGTTTATTGTACGCTTTGAAAAAAAAGTTCAATACCAGTGAATTATTTGATGTAAATTTCGTATTTGTAAAGAATACTACAATACAACACATTATGTGTATAATATTCATGGCAATACATGCATGCCTAAAAATATTAAGTGGTAGAATAAACAGCATGAATAATAATCTTCATTTTCTAATGTATTCAAGGACAGAGACCGGTTTTCATCTGGTAGCAAATTGATTTTTTTCTTCATTATTTGAATTATTTTCTTGCTCAATTTCTGCTTTCATTGCCTCAAAAAAAACACAATCATATACTCCGAAAATGCCAATGAAAAAACGCTTTTGTGTTAGGTTAATTAACAAAGGGAGATTCGAAGTAGTAGAAAAAATGTAAGCGTTGACATACTTATCATTTTCCAGAAGACGAAATGAAAGCTATGCCGCTAATGGGCTCTGCTAATTTGCAATTCAAACATTTCATAATATGTATTAATGTAATGCGGCGGTAAAATTTATGACCTCTTAGAGTTGAGACAAAGGTAAAGTCTACGAGTTTTAAAGTTGATTATTTTTTAAGCAGTAGCAATAGCAATGCAATAAGTGGGTGGTACATGGGCTAATGATTTGTTTCCAAAGAATGCGAAACAGATTTGCCCAATGGGAAATTCATGTGTGGGCGTAAAGAATTTCGAGAATTGTTGTGATCTTCTGAGAGATTACCTTTGCATCAATCATCTTTTAATTAGCTCAATGTACATTTAAGTGAGTCCCAAGGTAAACGTTGGCCTCTTATGTAGTGTCATACGTCAAAATATGTAGAAAAACTCAGTTTTAAGCTGCGGACAATGGGAGAGGAATCTGCTTAAAACGGAATGAATGCAAATTCCTTGAATTCCAAAGTTTGATGGATCATCTGAAAGGACTCATCGAGAGTATAATATTTATGCATGTATATCTATGCATTTAAATAATGAATGCATACGTTATGTGGGCAAACTTGTTTCCAATTGTTAGGTGATTAGACTATGAATATATCTCATGATCATAGTATAATACAGGATATCATATTTTCCTCTTCCCTCTCTTACACACTCTTTTCATTTTTCGTAAGAAAAAATATAGAATAAATTTGACTGATTGGCTGAAAAACATTGGCAGTCGTTTGACGGAAGGGGATGGGGAGAATGAAGGAGGACAAAGGGCTTTGAAAATTATTGACAGCCGAAAGTCATTGGTATTCTATACACAATACTGTGAGTTTTAAAAAACACTGTGTTTTCCTCTTTTGTGAAAACATTAGAATTTTACACAAAGTTGGACTTCTCCTTTCCATTTAATATTGGTAGCCCTTATTTTGATGGCAAAGAATTCCGGACTTGTTTAGGTTTTCCTCGTAAAGGAATCATTATTTGTGATCAACCGAACTCAGAAACAAGTCTATCGTTTACTAAGTAAGAATGCATGTTAGAAGTTGAAACTAAACTAGAACCATGTTCTTCTCTACAAACTTTTTCCATTGCAAGAGCTTGATTTTTGAAAGGACTAAAATAAAATTATAGAATCTTTCCCTGGAAAATATAAATGAATCCAATGGAGATCACATAGTCCTCCAACTAGCCCATTTTAAGGTGAAACGATAAAAAAGATGAACTTTTTTACATGGATAAATGCCTCACCTAAGGAAAAAATAAGATTCTTTGATGATGGAGAACGGGGATGTGGTCTACATGCCCTGCCGCAAGTTCTGAAGAAATTGTAAAAATATGTGTTTTTTCAGAAAGAATGTATTTTATGTTACAAGGATCGCCACCATAGCTAACCGCTATCCCCACGACGTCTCTCCGGGAGTCCTACTGTTCACTTTTTTTTGTTGAACTTCTTAACTGCAGCTTGAAGTCAAAACAAAAAAATGAAAAGAAGTTAACCCTCGTCCAAAAAAAGAGGTGAAACGGAATGTCACTTACTACTGTACAATATGATTGTGACAATTTTGCTGCACTGTCCAACAAAAAAAGTAAAGTTGGAAATTTCAAATAGCAATACATTTTTCGAGATCATCGAAGTAAGCCGGTTTAAAGAAATTAAAAAGCCAATTAATAGGAAACATTTCCCCCATCATTTTCCATACAAAGCAATCGCAGTATTGTAATAATGAGGTTCAAAAGTTAAGCGTTTAATCTTCTCAGAAAAGCAACTCAAGTCAAGCAAAGTCAATATTTTTAGGAATATTTTTTTGACATTCGTTATGATTACTAAAGATGAAGCCGCTCCGCCTCCTTGGACATTATCCCAAAATATTATGGTGCATTGGAAAAAAGGCATCTTGATCAATCAAGCGCAACGTCAACAAAAGTGAGGAATCACACAAAGGTATGCCTAGTGTTTTCTTAATTAGTTCAAAGGTAAAAATTTAAGTCGACTGATATGACAGCGGGAGAGATTTTCTATTTTTTCCCACAGTGCTGATGGCAGCAATTTTTTTTAGAATAAAAGCCAATAGTTGGAAATGAAAGGTGGATAATATCACTCAAAATATTTGTGACTTTTAGGACAAACACTGCGATTTCTCCTCTGCAGCCGAAGATGAAGAATTAGACTTGTGTCTGGAAACTATTTACTTAACCTTTCATCCGATTCACACGCTTTACCTGCAACTTTTTTTTATTTTTACTGCGCCTACGTGCTCATTCAACCTGTGAGATTGTGAACCTTCTCCTTGTGTGTCAATGTTCTAATATCCCAGGAAAGAAAATTATCAGAATTGATTCAAAGCATTTTTATGGCCTACCTTTCGTTTTTCCCATCACTACACTGTTGTTGCTAAGTAATTGGCAATTTACCTGTTCAATAAGCCTTGTAATGGCAACCATAATGATTTTACAGAGGGAGGCCATATTTCTTCTTCTGTCAAAAAAAATTTCTTGGTCTCCAAACTTAAACTTTTCTCTGAGTAAAGGTCCAGGAGGATGGTTTTTTTTTTGTTTTATATGCCATGGAAAAAGTACGATACGAATTCTGAATACAATGCAAAGTATATTGCAGTGGTACAAGAACTTTTGTCAATGTAATTCATGTGCAGCAGTACATAGTGTGGTAGTAATCATGAGAAAAACATTTTGGGGGCAATAAAATGCTTCTTCCGTCTACTATTACAAAAGGTGCCAACAGATAATGAATTGGAGGTAATTTAAACACATTAGTATTCTCATGTGAGAATACCACCAAGAAGCTCGTAAATTGCCGTTTTGGTAAGGAGTAATAAATGGTATGCGAAAAAAATGTAAGTAAGTATGACAAGTTTTGACACACTCAATCAAATAATCCTCCAGTTTAGATTGGTCCATTCAAAAAATTTGCTAATATGGCTTGACACCGACAGACCATAAGATGGGCGTAAAGGAACATGACATGGGAGGTAGTAATTTTTAAGTAAAATGGCAACTTTACAAACAAGTGCTACACACATTACTCCATTTTTTATTTGATCGCGTGACTCCACGCTCCTCTCATTTATTTGAAACACTTGCTTAACATTTCATCAAACATGTGTCACTCATTTTTTGAGAACAAGAAGAAGCTTCATTCCTCCTCATTTTTGCTTTGACAAGAAACTTTTTTTTGCTCGACGACCACAAAAATTATAAGCCTTTTGCGTGTCATTTTTCATTCATGAAAAAAGTCAGGAGAGGAAGCTGCTGAATTGAATACCGCAAGAAAGAGAAGACTCTACGACTAAACTTTTGTGTGGAGGTTATGCTTTATACTAGTCATAAATAATTTTTTTTCTACCTCATGAACGGAAGCATGAATGAGGTTAGGAGCAATTCATCAAATTTCATAACGAGTAGTGGTGCCCACACACATTATGAATTTTACACAGAGTTTCAAACAGGAGTCATCATCAGTGATAAATTACGTCTAATTTTCGAGATCATTTTTTACACGTAGGCGAGTCAAAGTCGGTGTTACTCCGATGACAAATATTTCTCGATTCATTTATTTCACACACACATACAGACACAGGTAGAAAGATGATAGGAAGAAAATAGTCAATGATTCATTATTACTAATTCTCGATATTTTTTGGTCTAAAAAATTCAGCGAAAATTTTTAGTTTTTTTTTCATTCGAAAATCATATTTTTGATGAGAGAAAAAATATTTTATCTAATCATTATTTTGATGAGCTTCCTAGAAGCAACAGAAGGAACCCAGACAAGAAGCAAGTGGCTCTTTGTGTGTGTGCATCAGGAGCGAACAAGTTGCATCAAAGGGAAACTATACGTATTACATATATTATTATTAAAACAAAAAAAGTAGAGGGTGAGGTGAACAGCTTTTTATCAAGGTGGAAAATCGGAGACAGTAAAATAATGATGACCATCAACATCAAGAACGTTGCGTCTTAAAGCTTTAATATTATTATGCACACACACACATGAACACTTCTTTCTTGCTTCTATTGCATGCATCTCTCTTTCAATTCAAAATCCAACTCAATATCTACCTACCTACCCAATCTCTGAAAATATAAAAAAATGGTTTCTTTTTAAACTTTCTTTCGTTTTGACTCCTCACGTTTGAAAAAGGGTTTTACCTGGCACGGCTTGCCTGCGCTCTTCTCCCAAACCATCACAATTTTACTCGCATCATGATGATCATGATCATCATCATGTGCTTTCCAATGTTGCGGCCTTTTCTTATAATTATGATGATGCGGGTGAGGAGGCAGCGAAAGAGAAAAAAAGCAATAATAGTTTTTTTGTGTCGTATCATTGGTTCGTTAGATCTGCGTACAGAAGAATGGGAGAAGGTATAGTATAAAAATGTGGCGGTGGGTTTCGTTCCTCTAATGTGTGGTGTACGTTTTTAATAGTATTTATAATAGTACAAGATGATGGTTCTTTGGTGCTGACGGTGATTGTTTTCTGCCCTGCTTCACTTGCATTGCAGGTACCCTCACTCACATCCTCATCCTCATTGTCGTGATGCAATCATCATAGGAATTGGAAAAAAAAAACTGGTGGTGGTGGTTTTGTAGTGGATGGAGTGTAACATAAATTCGCTGGGTAAAAGAACCCAAACTGTACAATTCCTTGTTTTACACCCAGGGGCCATGTGCATTCCTCCGATGTCCACCAGTATCACTAGCACAAAGCTTTTTTTCCCTTCTTCATCTTTTATATTGTTGCTCTTTTCATACTCTTTAGCATTTTCTTCCGTTTGTTGAGGGAAAAAATTATCCTTTTACATTTATTCAAATAAGTAGATGCGACTTTTCTATAGATATTTGTAATTTTATTTGATAAAAATACAAATCCTTACTATGTGAATTTGCTTATTACCTACATAATATTATGTTTCAGAAGGTCAAAACTCAAGTTTATGTTGCTTTGCGAATGCTAAAAATTTAGGTTTTAGTTGGTGAAAAAAACGACCACGTTAGTCTAGTCAGTCTCTCCGTTGATTTTAGGCACAACAAGTTGCATTTACAACGATTATATAAAAACTTTACCTAGTCGGCAAAACTGCTCCGAAACAAAGGAAAGTGGTCAAGTCTTTGAAACAGGCTTTAAGTCAAATAGTTGAAGTTGGATGGAACAGTCGACGTTCATAAGATTCTCCCTTATTTTGACAATACTCATTTCCCAATCTTAAGCTTGTTTAGATTATTGGTACATATCCTGGGAAGTAGTCGGTGATGATGAGGCTTTATGCTCTGGTCTCTAGAGCTAATCGAGGAGATCTGGAAGATGCTTAGAATGAATCGCGGATTCAGATTCTTCGCCTCGAAAGGAATTTATTGATTGTTTGCAGACAAACTTATTCAAGTGTGGATAATCCGCTAGACTAGAATCAAAGTTTGCCATGAAAGCGGAGGAGATGCCTTCGCCTGATAAATATCCCCTCTTTTTCTCCCTGCCGCAACGTCATTCTTGTGACGGAGAGAGCATTCTCTATTTAAATGGATAAAAGTGTAACGTGATGTATGAAGCATGCATGCATGCATGGCACACAAAAAGGTAGGTATAGGTACGAGAATTTGGCCATGTTAATTGAAAAATATGGAGAAAAGATTGTATCAGCATCTCTCGTCATCTTTGAGCAAAAAAATTGTTTTCAAGAAGACTAGAGAAAATCCTAAAGCTGATATGATAATTTTAGTTGTGTGTGTTCCCCCAAAAGCATTTGCCTTCTTCCAAGGGGAAAAATATCGAGTAACAAGGGAAGCCCCTCTTCTCGTTTTCAAATCTTTGTTATTCTTAACAATAATAGTGTTATGAACGGTACAATGAAACAAATCAAAAGAATTGAATGAGTGACTTGGCTCGCTGACTGACTAATTCCGCATGCATGCATACGCAAGAATCCGATGATGATGATGATGAGTCCCCAATGCAATTCGAAAATTGTTTATTTTTACGCCTGCAGCAATGCGCACAAATTATGCATGGGTCATTTGCAAGGGCTCGCTCGACGTTGTGCACCCATACACATGGATGGAAACAAATCTCCTCATCGCCGAGTGTGAAATGAAAAGGACTGACTGACTGACGGTAAAGGTGACATCGCATCAAGAGAAGCCTAAAATCACAAAGAGAAATGCCAAACAAATCCGAAAGTCCTCTTCAACACAAAAAGAACGATTTCTTGACTGAAGCAAAAACATATGAATAATACACGCAAACAAAAATTAACTGAATCGGCAAAAGAGAAGAAGAGGAAGACTGAACTTGACTATTTTTTTTGAGTTACCTAAGTAAAAGGGCATCAATTTTAATCTTCTTGAAAGTTTAGGTAGTGCGTGGAGGTGATACCGGAAAAGCTTCATGTACATATGGGCCGACGACGTGATCCTACAGATTTTTTCAAGACGTTTACTCTCCGATGGGTTTGTTTAACTAACCGTATTAAAACACATTACTTATCTTTCGCATGATCATCGCCACCACCAGCCAAAAAATATTTTGAAACCACAACCACCACAAACCTAGAAATACCAAAGCAAAGAAAAGAGAGAGAGAGAGAGTGCGACATAAGAAAAAAGGCAAAAAAATCAGAAGTACCCACAACAAACACAACATTTGCCTTCTACAGTACCTCTGCCATTGAAAATGACATCAATTATCGTTTTCATTGAATTAGGGAGCGGACCTATTTCTGGTAATATGATATGTGTGCCGGTATCTTTTCATTCATTTCACTGACTATCTAGCTCAAACTTAAAATTGAAAGCTAGTCTAAACTTTCCTTTTATGGACATGCATATGTCCAGAGTTATTTTTTCATTTGTACAAACTAAAAAGTAGGGAATCGTTTCGAATCGCCCAGGCGCCATTGCATCTTTAAAAAAATTTGGTTTCCCGTAAGAAGCTAAACTTTTTAAGAGAGCCAGGACAATGTAGCAGAGAGACAATGCAATGCTCAGGTAAAACAACCACATAATAATCTTTTCTTCAGCTTAAGAAGTCGGCAAACACCAGGGTTTAAGTAATACCATTCTCAAAATTTTTGTTGGTTCACACGATTGTCGAAAAAAATGATGAGACGGTGGTAAATCATTTTAGAAAACAAGACACCTGAGTGGAACGCAAGAGAAGAAACTGAATGAAAAAGGCATTATCCATGTTTGCCCGCAATCATACAGAGTAACAATGTAAATAAAGGTAAACAATAGAAGAATGAGAATAGAAGATATGCATTACTATTCTCAGGAGGTAATCGACAAGCTCCCTTTCCTCTAATAGGCCGGAAGAGGAAAAAAAGTCAATTCTCATCAAGCCTCAAAAAGGACCTTCGTTTGTGTGCCTCTAAAATCACATTTAAGAAGTTCATCGTCATAGTCATCATTACTTTTCACTACTATGACTCTCACTGTAATTACATATGATCAACGGAAAGAATGGGAGGAAATTGGGAATTCATTTAGGGCACAAGGAGCACATCTTCAATGAACTTCAAATGTGGGAGAATTCTTCCTGTTATTGAAGCTGTTTTTAAAAAAGAGAATTCATGAGTGAAGTCAGTCAAAGTGACGTTGCTTGGTCATATACTACCTAGTCAGTCGGGATAAGAGGAATCGACTCTACTTGACACGGAGCATCAACAAAGAGAATAGGAAAAGTCAGACAATGCACATTTTATGATAGTGATGATGATGACGACGATGATGATAGGTGATACTGATCACATTCATATAATGGCTAAAGTCGCAGGGCTCACCTTTTACAGAGCTCCTTCTTCGGTGAGAAAAAAGGATGTAATAGGTAAGCAAGAAGCAAACGTTTTGACAACTTTTCGATTTTAACAAAAAGGTAATGAGGGAGTCATAAAAAAAACTTTTTTTCTTCTTTCTACCTCAAATCCTAACATGTCCTCATACAAGCTATAGTAGTAGTATAGACAATATAAAGTACAATATTATGTTTTCTTCCATCTTTCTGGAACGGAATGTGCATTACCACCACTTCGGAATATAATCTTACCTAAAAGTTCATATATTTTTCATTCAATCTTATCGTAATTTTGTTTACGCCATTTACTTTACGAGTCGGTGTATCATCATCAGCTGAATTGTTCCCACACCTTTTCCCACCTCGTTCCGATTCATTATGGTTTAGAAGAAAGTGTGTGAACACAATTAGTGTAACTCTAATTAAATCGAATATGCATGTATGTATGCATTTTTTCCTGAAATTTTCTGATGAAAGAAATTTTAAGTTCCACTGGCAAGGAGCTGAATGAATTGAGAATCACTTTTGGTTTGTTGAATTTGAGGTATTCGAAGATCATTTCTTCCATGGTGGCATTCCATTCTTTTGACATGCGTTCATAAGTATATGCGCTCACTTTTTTCCTCCTCTCTCTCTCGCTCACTTTTGTTTGTTTTTAATCCATGTCCTGTTTAAGTCACAAAGCAAAAAGGTAGTCCAAAAATATTTGGACAGGAGAAATTAAAGGAAAAAAAAGAAGAAATGCGAGGAGGTGCACCAAGGAAAATAATAGGAGCTCCTTTTTGGCCAAGGAAAAAAAAGAGAAGCAGTAACATTTAAAAAGGAGACAGGGCTTGAACAAATTGTGTAGACAGAAGACGTCAAAACGACCGTTTAAATAATGTCCAGTTAGCAGTTTGAGCATGATGATGATCATGATCATCACCGCATCGCATCATGATGATGACTTCTCCGTTTTTTCCAGGATGGATGCTGCTCGCTCATGTAATGTAGGCTGAATCTTGTTCGCCCCATCGTTTTTATTTTTTTCAAGAAGACGTCGTCGTCTTCCCTCTTCTTATTCATCTCTCTTCGCCCTTTTACCTGCTGATTGTACCCCTTGGTCTGGTGCTGTTTTCATAGAAGCGGAATAAGGTGACCAGTTATGATAGTAATACCGAAAAGAACAACCAAAGAGGAAGAGAGATCTCTGTGAGATTACACCACACGAAAGGGATCCCTTAGCAAAAAACATATCCTTTGAACATCATTCTTGACTCTTTATGAAGGACTGATAAATAAAAGAGGCACATTCCTTTTTTCCTTAAGTTTAGGTAAGTGAGGAGAGGAGCACCAAAAAAACTTTAGAACAATTTCTTGCTGGAAGGTTGAAAATAAAAAAAGGATCGAATGGATGGATGGATGGATCATGCACACGTTCTTTACATCCCATTTTTATACCTTTTCTTTCCCTAACCACAATCTAATATTTATGTAATATTCCTTCAACTAGTCTGCTTACTAACTTATTTTTTTTCAGTGAGTAAGTATAATAGCTGTAATGATACACAACATGTAATATCTATTGCAAAGGGGAGAGAAAAAGAAGTGGAAGGTGAGCTTAAAAAAATCTTGACTTAGAAAAAAATCTTGTATACTTTATGCTTTAGCTCCTCCGACACGTATCACTATTATTATAATGCTCACCATCTTACAGAAAAATAATATACAAGTATGCTAGATTACATATGAGATAGGAGAGGGAAAAAACGAGAAAGGCTTTTTTTCAGGATCTTTAAACCCCCCAAACTCTCTTTCCTTGTGTGTTCTTTCTCGTCGCCTTTGTAAAAAAGGAGTACTGACAAATAGGAGAATGTAAATGGCTTATAAATTAACTCTCTAACAGCTTCTTTTATTTACACGCTTCAGACACACACACAGATACACGCACTACGATGCATATATGTGGGGGTAAAAGTATGTATCATTTTTCATCTTCATAGAATAGCCTGTAAGTGAATTCTAAAATATCAGGGATTATACACATTATTGTTGTTGTTATAACGTGATATGATTTCGACTCCGTTTTATTAGTATTCATTGAATTCATAATCTTCGCCTTTTAATCGTAATCCGTAATTAATATTAATGAAATGCGGAAGGGTAAAGAAAATTGGGATCGTTTGTCATCGGGAATGAAGTCAATGTTTTGTCATTTTCCCTCGTGCCCGGTCTTTTGCACTTTTCGTTAAAAATGTTTGTCTGGCTCTGGGATTCTTCTATCTACACATCTCTAAAATCATTTACTGGCTGACTGAAAGATTCTTTTTTTTTACAAAAATACTTTGGCAGGGTCTCCTTCTTCTGAACAATACTTGAAGAAAAAGTCGAAATATTTTGTCGAGAGAAGTGTTCCTGCTATTTCTGTTATTGTTAGAGGAGCAAGCGGAGATACAAGGAGAGGCCATAAAGAGAAACAGCAGAACCACATTATTGCTCATAATTCTTAAACCTCAAAAGATGAACACACATACTAAGAGGAAACCAATGAGGAAGGTGCAATAATCGTAATTCTTCTTTTTTTCATCGACTTGACTCTTTTTATCTTCTGTCTTTTCTTGTTGTCGTGTCTTTTGTAAAGTGACTCTTGGTCTTGTTCTTTTTAACTAATAGCCATTGATGTCTCTCGTTGATGTTTCCCACGCTCCTCGAAGAACTTTTTGAGGTTCTTCGTCAGTAGTAGTCCTCAAGCTATGCATCACAAACATTTTTAGGATCTCTTGTGCATCATCCATCCATCCAATCCATCGGTTGTAAATTTCCTTTTTGAAGAGACGGATGGATAGCTGAATTAGACCGGACCTTCGAGGAAGAATCCGAGGAAGAAGAAGGAGAAGCATGAGCACCCAAACCTTTTTTTTTCTTACAGGTAACTCTGGGAAACTTGCATCCTTTGAAGAACTTCAAGTTTTCTTCTTGCATACCAAAGCATGTACCGATTTTTTTCTCAGCGAAAAATATCATTCTTCTGACCATTATAAGATGGAATGATGATGATGATAGCAAAAGATCATGACGATGATGATGATTATATGATGCAAAAGGAGAAGCAAGTAGCAGCCCGGTTGACAGAAAAAGAAACGTTTGTGTGAAGTTTTATTGCAAGTTCACAGCTTCTTGTCCCTTCTTCGGTGGGAACGTCCCACGTGTTGCTCGGAACAATAAAACAGAAACCCTAAAGTGAATCTTACTTTTTGGATGCATACGCATACTCTCAACACACTCCATCCATTCGCATCTGACTAAGCTGAGATTCTTTATCTCGAGCGCATTCAATCATTACTCTCATCATTTGACTTTTTGTCAGACGACAAACATGCTGTAAACAACGGTAATGAAGCAAGACTCTGGGAACAAAGGACTTTCTGTGATATTGTGCCAACAAATCAGTCAAAGATCAACCATCACAAGAAGAAGAATGCATTCACATGATGAATTTAATTGCTTGGGAATAGGTGACAGGTTTCTCACATTTTTTCGCGTCATACATACTATGCTACACCCAAAACATTGCATCTGAAGAAAACAACTTCCAATTTCAAATGATGATGATGACCATCATCATGAATCATGAGGATCATGATCATCGCGATCAGGACTTTTTGTCTGAGCGCACAACTACAAACGAAATTTTATTACGTGGTACACGAAGTACATATATTTTCTCATCAGTTCCGTGTAATACGTCTGTGGCCTCTTCGATTTTTCATTCATTCTTTGGGAGCAATTAGCAAACCAAACAAGATTTTATGACAATTTTTGGTCATTCTGTCACTTCCAGATTTATTGCCACAATCTAAAAATTCTCGTTCCCACACATTCTCACAAGTTTAGGTGATGCTAATCTGCGATGATGACGACATTTGCCATATGATGAAGATCCATGCTTTCTGTTTCCGTTTTCATGTGCATTAAAAAATAATTAATTCTGGTTTACGCCTATTCCATTTGATTAGCCTGGAAGCAACCTTTGTTTTTTTACACAGCATCGCTGTATTATTTTTATCAAATTTTCTATCCCATTTTAGTTAATACTCCATCAAACGCTCTACCGATCAGGAAATATAAACTCTTAAAGAAATGAGAATTTTTTTCAATGATCCTCTTGTAAATAATTATGTGAATGAAGTATGACATTCTTAGAGACTGTACGATAAAAATCCACTTCTTCTCGTGTGTAATGCCATGTAATACCCTCTCGTCGACTTCATCCCCTCCCTATATAAAAAATAATATCATCCTCAACTTCACTTTTTTTAGGTAAGCTGATAAAAAGGGGAGATATGATATTTGTTTATAATAATGGTTATGCCTCTTCACAATAAAGGTTGAGTAGGTAGTTAAGATTATACTCTAATTTTTCACTTGAATGCTTACGCATTTTTCTTACCTAACTGAAAGATAAACCAAAAGCATGTCAAGTGATATTATACTCTTCACAATTATTTTTGGACGGGAGGAAAAGGATGAAAAAAATACAGATCTGAGGTTTTCAATCAATAACATGTCGCTTGTCTGTTAAGCGATGTAATATAATGTGTGTAGTCGTGCTCATTCGCATCTCCTTCCTGGCCTCTCTATATGTCATCCCATAAATATCTATCTAAAGGATGTGATGTGAGTACGGTTTTGTGAACTGTTTTCATGCCATGTCCCTCGACAAGATATTACTGGTTTATCGTTTTGAAAGAAAATGAGAGGAAAATGCCTCTTCTAATCAATATCATACGCTTCAGTCATGCCTTAAAAAACTATTTCTGTGTTTTCTGTCACCGTGGAAAAAGTTGCTGGAAATTTATTGTCCGTGCTTGGAGTCACCTTGCGAATATGTACGCTACGTGACACCCTCCAGTTTCTCAACTTTTACTTCTCTTTCTCTCTTTGTGATTGCAGGATAATTACAATATGCGCATTTATTCTTAACAGGAAATTTTTGATACAATGTTGTTAAAGCTAACTTTTACAGACCGAGGACGCATGGTTTCTGTTTAAAAAAAATCCAAGCCGGATGATGTGGGAAATATGACACTGTTACTTCATTGTTGCATCCGTGATTTGGATGAAGGAATATCTTCAACCGATCGATTCAATCATTTCATTTTGCTTTTGATGGCAAACAGCCAGGTATTTACTTAGGTATGTCAAGAATGTAAGAACTGAGCTGAGTGATTGATAAATTTAAAAATGACATTGACGCTAATTCCTGTCAGTATAGCATCGATATCGAAAACATTTATCCCTTGAAAGCTTTCATTGATGCAGGTTGGGAAAGATAATATTCGTGATAAGAATTTCCACCCTTTTCCAATAAACGCATGAATTTTAACTATTGCAGCTAAATTATGCTCATAAAGCACATAATTTTTTAAAGAAATGGGATTTCGTTTTTACCTGAGTCATTAAACGATCAGCACCAGTTCCTTCCTCATCTCTGAAAATAATGTCTTGATTGTAGTTAGGAACAAGATTTTTAAACTTCTGATCTTTCCTTGTAATGCGTCCCTCGGTAAATCCAGATGCAGAGAGAGTATTTTCTGGAACGTTAGGAACATGTTGCTTATAAACGAGAGGGGTAAGTTTTCGAGGCGCTCGTCGTCGTCCAGCGCCCCGTCCCGGGCCACATGCCATCGACGAACCGGTCAGAAGTAACAAGAGGAAGACAACAAAAATTTGTCGCATTCCAGGCAGTAATTGCATATTTTTCATGATTTCATTCGTGACGGATCGAGCGAGAGTCGACTTGCTTCCGGAATATGCTACTTGTTGATCTCTCTTGCTCGTCGTTGTTGCATGCGATTTTCGGACTGACATGGAATAACTACCGGTGTTTGATGACGCTGGATGAGATGACAATGATAGGCTTGCAGAGCATCTATTTGAATGATTATCGGAGTGAGAGGACACATTTGAGGAGCAGCTCATGCATGACTTGGTCTCAGCTAGGTTGAAGTGCTGGTTGCTCATTGCCCCATGCACATCCTCCCTATCTACTAGGGCTTGCACGGGATTGTGCCTTTGCCTGTTGCCACTGCCGTGGTACTCCATTTCCTTTTGATAATGACTATTGAGGTGATTGCAAACTATTGAATGCATTTCTGCTTTTTGACTACGTTCGGAATTTTGCTCGGGAGTTTCCAACTTCCCAAAGAGTCTTCTTCTCAACAAGCTCAGTAAGATTCGGCGGGGATAGAAATTTCCCATTTCCGTATTAGACGATGATGAAGTAGTAAGCACTGAACTTGTCAGTGGGCACATTCTAAGTTCCGATGAAGATTCGACTATTTGCGAATTACCCATTACACTTTGCACTTTCTTATCACTCACTTTTTCACGGATTGCATTCCTAAGGTTTATATTTACTCGCTACTTTTCTCCTACAGGTTAATGTGCAGTACAACAAGGAAGCGCACAAAAATATTAATGGCAACTTTTTTTATTAAGAAACTCATGAAAACAAAGATTTTAATTATAACCTATCTGATAAAAAAAACTTTCACGTTATCTTGCATTATTTTGAAAACACACGACGCACGTTTACGGCGATGTCAAAATCTTAAGATTTTTTAATTGCTTTGTTTGCATGGATTATGTAATGCAATGCGATGATGCACTTGGGCGAGAAAATTGTGATTGAACAGCCTTCGACCTGTGATGCTCTAACTTGAGCGTGAAAATGAGAAGTAAAATGCTGAATGATCTAACAAGAAGATATAAGTGAAGTTTTTGGGATGGAGATGGTGATATTGATGATGGGAAAATCATGGGATATGACTTCAGTGAATGACTACTGACTGGACCAGTGTCACTGTAACAATATTGCTATTGCATGCATAAGGAAATGCTTGACTAAAAGTTTTATTGAGAGCGCTTCACAAGAAGAATAGATAAGTGTTTAAGGAATTCTCTCAAACTTTGTCAGTCGAGTCAAGTCAGTCAGTCAATTTAACGACATACAACATTAAATGCATATATACATACATACCTACTATACACCTTTGATCCATCCATGTTACGAGGAAAAGTGCACATTGCATTATTATTCAAGTGAGAAGATGAGTTAACTGCTTCTGTACACCTCTATGATATCATGATATATGTTAGGTGGTGTGAAGAAGTGAAGGAAGCTCTGTACTTTTATGTAGTCTAACTAGAAAAAAAACTAGGTAATTGTAGATGAGACGAAGGTGCGCTCCTCCTGCGTATGTCTCACAAATTTTAGATGAAAATCTTCGTCTTTGTTCAGCAATGCATTTAAGCCCTGCCCACTACCACTTTCGTACAGCGAATGCGAGAGAGCCTTCTTGCATTGTTGGGAAAAAGAAGTCCATACAATATAGCATTGTTTGCTAGAACCATTATTGAAGTCGGCATAGGTAAATAATATATGCGGCATGAAAGAAAAAGGATGAGGCTTATGACTTTAGAGGAATAAGATGGTTTTACTCTCTGTGGCACTATGGATTGTATGCAGCCAAGTAGGTATGCAAAATGAAAACTTTTTCAGAAGACAGTCAAAGTCGTTTTTGTAAAGAGCTTAATTGCAAAACATAATTTCCCTAATATTTGCATAATGGCTGCAAAATAAAAATAGCATATATGATGGAATTGTGACACACACTGCTCTGTTCAACTGGAACATGATGGAATTATCATTATCATGCATCAACAGCCTTTTTTGCTTTCTCTTAACATATTTGACTTAAATCCACAATTTATGAATGGATCAATACTGCTGATGAATGGCGTTAGAAAATGCAAAATTGACCTATGAATATCAATTGTATTATGGTTTTTTTCTGACGAACTTGGCTATAATATTTTGCATGCAAATTTTAAATGATGTATGTAAGTAATACAGCTAAATATTTTACGGAAAATGAAAATGAGTCTTTGTTTGGTAAACCTTGTTTTTGGATGCTTACTCCTATTCGATAAAATGTGGAAATAAAAATAATTCCAGGACGATTATCTAATGCATGAATGGATCCAAACCACCGGCTTTAACTGCAGCACATGCGATTTGGTACTCAAATACATTTTTTTCATGCAGTGCATTATATAAACGACGGGGTTAATTAGTTCTTTTACGTCAGCTCTCTAGTATTGAGCAAAATGGAACGAAAAATGTTCTATAGGTTTTAGTTTTGTACAATGCAATTGTTTTTGCACTTGTACAATTGTACTGAGAGAATATTATGTTGGCTAAAGAGCTACCTACATGCATATAGCACTCGTACGTACACGGGGTAAACGTGAGACATCTGTTGTCTCTAAAAATGAATTTCAGTTTTGATGACGCTTCGAAGGAAGCAAAAAGAATTTATAAAACTACATTTCTATTTCCGATTTCATACATTTAGTTTAGGAAACAATCTGACTAAATCAAAACAGG
>JAHZNI010003395.1:0-10576 GCA_027744415.1 Seira ritae | reverse complement strand
AAAGAGAAGAATTGGGAGAACACGTGAGAAATTTAAGTTTCTTTTGCCCTCAAACACTATCAACTCATCCATTCTCTTTTTTAAAAGCCAATAGGATAACGGATAAATCAGTGAAACAGTCAATGATTCAAATTTAACACTCAATCGATATGAGAGTAATCAAGCAGACAAATCAATTTTCATTTCAATTTAATCAAACAACTATACATACATACATCAACCTATCTCAATAAAAATTCATATCATCAACATCATTTCGAGCACCAGTACTATGAAACACGTACAGTTGATGATATAGGTATAACTGTCCATGGTTACAAGTACTCCAAACTTATCATCAAATTTTGATACGATAATTAACGTCAACATGGATCTGTTTTTAGTCATTCCAAAATCTTTGAGTATCAATATTCGATAACTTGATTGGCTCAATAAGTTGGACTATAATGAATATAAAGGATAAAATTTTTAATATTTAATGGTAATACATAATATGGTGGTTATCGTTAGGGTAAAATCAAAACTTAAACTTAATATATTGAACCTTCAACATGTGAAGGGGAGGAAATGGTAAATTGTCTAGAAGAGCAGGCTAGGAAGAATCATTTAAACTCCATGTGCCCGTGCCGTGCCTATAATAATGTATGGGCTGGCATTTTTCATTTATTGTTGGGTTTTAGGTATGTATTATATGTGTTATGATATGATTCACGATGCATTGTTTTCGAAAAGGTAAATGTGCAGGAAGAGGTCAATTTTTCCTACACAAAATCTGCATTGTATGTGTGCAGACATGGCTCTGTGAGTGAGATCTATGGAACCGAAAATGTGGTTTTAACCAGCCAGGAGAAGACGAAGAAAGTTTGATTGAGCATCCTATTCTCATTTAAACATTTTCAACCAAGACAGTCATTTTAATTTTATTGTTGGCGAGGAGAATTGTACAATAAATAATCCATCCACTAAGTCAAAATATTACATTCATCTTCAATGTGTGCGGTCATCTAACTGAACTACCTAAGCTATTTTCCCCTGCTCTACCGCTATGCAATGTAGGAACAGGAACACATAATACTCATGCTTTGGCCAGGGTTGATTGATCTTTCCCAGTTTCCCATCGAAGAGGATCAACGATAATGCAATGACTCTGTAAAATGGAACTATTACATACATACATACACACGGGCGATAATACATTAAAATTGATATGCATAAGTTTTAATAAATGCATTTTGAAAGTTCGGAAGCGGCATAAAAAATGAATGTCAAACGCCAAAGTTCCTATTAATGTGGAGTAGCAAGTAGCAATGCCAAGCAATAAATAGTTTTCCTACATCCTAAAATCCGTTATTCGGGGAGGACAAGAATAAAGTAATGTGAGCACACTTTGATAAGAACCAGTTTTATGCAGTAGTGTGAAATTAAATGTGTGCAACTCTTTCATTAAAACCACTAAATAAATAGCAAATATTTAAATGCTCCGATATGCTTATGAAATGATCGTATTACAACTGATTGATGACTGTTTAGTATTTTCATTGATTAAGTCTATGCTCATGCTCATGGACTTAATGATTTCATTAAGAGAAGAGTAAACAGACGAACAGTGGATTTCTTTCAATTAGGTATGCTTTGATTTTGCTTTATTCGTTCATTTCATGAAAAGTTGTGAACCCTTTCATGTTTATCATGAATGCGTGTAAAGAAAAAAACCGACAACGTTCAAATCCAAGGGCTCTCTATTTTTTATCCATTCCAAATTCTTTCAAGGTACCTTTAAATTTTAAACACCATGCATTACAAAGGCAAGAGAACAATAAGCTTAAGCATGTTCATCGACCAGACATACACATCATCGTATGCATTCCTTTTTAACCCTTTTCTGTTCAGTTTTTGTCGTCAGGGGCTGGTCAAGACTAGATTTCTTAAGCTTTTCTCGGATTAAGGACCAAAAATATCTTTCACGAAGAAAACACTATACGAAAGGGTTTAGCTAAGTCGATGGACGACACCATCCTTTACGTATGCATACTTCATATTATCATACGTGGAAAAATGCAATTGAACAAGTACCTGATTTGGGGGGTATTTAAGGCCCTGACATTTCCCTCAGAAACCATCATTCAGCTCTTGCCTTGCAATCACCAAACATCTCAAACTTTTCCACAGTCTTCCTTGTCTCCAAGACACATTTAGTCAACATGAACTCCTTCGTAGTTTTCCTTGCCATCGTCGCCGTTGCCTCAGCCAACGTTGCTGGACGCACTGGATGGGGTAAGCAATCTATTGATTTTTTTGAAAGTCAAATTCCACTTCTAATAAATCGTGAATTTAACTAACTTTGCTCTCCTTTTATTTTCTCCACCACCAGCCCCACCACCGCCAGCACCAGCACCAGGATGGGGGGCACCTGCACCAGCAACCGTCATTCTCGCTGTTGATGCAGCTGCAGCAGCCGTTGGAGAAGGTCAGGCTTCTGCTCACCAAGATCTCGCTGAAGTCGCCGTTGGTGATGCTAGCATCTCTTCCGTCAATGGAGTCTCTGCGATTGTTGCACAAGGACTCGTCGACCCCAACACTGCCACCTACAATGAAGTCTCTGCCTACAATCTTGCCCAAGGAACTGACAGCCTCCAAGCAGTCATCCAGGGTGATGAGCTCGCTGCCGTTACCAACGTTGCTGGCACTGATGCTTCTGGAGCTGGTGCTATTGCCATTGAAGCTTCCTCTACCAACCTCCAGATCCTCCCTGGCTCCCCTGGATGGCGCCGCCCTTAAGCTAGCCGTTTAAATAGACCAAAATCTAATTCTTGAAATGTTTGTTTTTTATTTATTTGACCTTTGCCATTTCTCATGGTAAACTCCAAACCATTCAATTAATAATAAATTCCACTGATCTAAATAATAAATGCCACTGATATTATAAAAGCAATATATATGAATTACCATTGACTACATACATTTCATTCAGATCTCGTCCAAGCATACTGATAATTCAAATAGTAATAAATTAGATGACTACATGAATTAGAATATAATATCATATCACCCCATTATTGTTGCCATCGCACTTCATCAAATACTTTTTTCCATTCAATCATGAATCGATGCATTAATAAGTATTGAAGTTAAGGGAGAAAATCATCGGCAGACATAATTGGAGACGTATAGTTTATTTCCTAATTAACTTGAAATTTTGACTTATAACGTTTAATTGAAATTTCATTTGACCGGCAATGTCTTTTTCCTGGCAGTAGAGGTAGGATGAGGACCAGAACCAACGTTAGAATGACTTTCATTAGCACTCGCAACAATAACGGACTTTTTCGCTGTCGACGGGGACGGACTTTTCCTCTCTTCATGGCCATGCTCGTGTTTCTCATGATCAACGTTATGATTGTCATCTGGATGTAGGATGTGTCCAACCTCCGCCTTAACATCTGCCATTGAGATCTCAACAGCAACTCCAGTGTCCTTGGCCCACTTAATGTATCCAATAATGATGAAAATGCCATATGGAATGTAGAGCAAGTAAAGGAGACTTGGAATCGAAATTCGCATGCTCAAGAGGTAGTAATAATCAGGGTGCGACATGCCAATGCCGTAGTCAGTAACGAGTTGGATGAAGATGAGGGACATGAGCATGGAGAGGTTCACGACACTCGCGATAATCCACGCCCAACAGACAGTGACGACTTTCTGAATAAGTAACAAGAAATTACTAAATAATAACTATTTCGTGCTTTTAAGAAATTAAATGATGCTTTGTCAAATTGACCAGTCACCTTCTTCCAACCGTATGGATAGAGGAGGAAACCAATAACTCCGAGGGTGATAAGGGTGAAGACTATCATACACTGGATTACTAGCTCCACAACTGCCCAAAACTGAAGGACAATAAACTCGTGCTTTAGAATAATCATAAAATCATGAATCATGACATCAGGTATATCATATCCCTGCAAAGCTTAGAAACTTACGCCAGTTAGAAAGGTTGTATCCTTGTTGTACTCATGGACAAAAATTCTGGTGTAAGTTGCCCCAATATTCATCGCAGATATAATGTGAAAACATGATACGAACTAGAAAAAAAGAAACACTAATATTAATTTAGAAAAAATAATTAATATCTTCTTCATAGTAATTATTAATTATATCCTCACGATGTCAGCCACGGAGAAAGCCTTCATCCCATCCTGGACAGTGAAATCGAAGAGTCCACACGTATTGCAGGCCATGTCAAAGATGAGCTAATTACGGAAATAATTAGCAACAGTCTATAATGGCCAAATCCAATCGGAGACAAAACATTAGCCTTGTAATTTCTAAGAAGTATTAACTTCATATTAAAGAAAGGGCCATTAAATGTACCATAGAAAATTAAATATTATTATATTGTGCAATGTGAAATGAAATTAACGCTTTGTTTACATTACGTTGTTGTCAGCAAGCTTGTGTTTGTGTTTGCATCTCCAGCTCCATCTCGCATTCACAGGTCACATGCGAGGCAAGCGAGAGTAAACACAGAACACTTTCCACAAAGAGGAAGGCGAAGCCTATGCAGTTGAAGAGAAACTCTCCCATGAACAATGAATGAAGACTTTCTTTTTCAACTTCAAGTCAGGTTTGGATTCTGGATGAAGGTCTGGGCAGGGCAGTGGTTCTATGTCCAAATCTTAATTGATTCTTTCATTAATTTGATAATAATTGAGTCAAGATTCTTTGTTCTTTGATTGGCATCGACATGTCTTCCAACAACCATTCATTCGTCGTCGCGTCGTCGCTGCCGTTACCACTAACATCAGAAGGTCCTTAGGTAAATAAAAATCTAATTTTTGTTTTCGTTTCTGTTGTTGCAATTTAATTATAGTCAACTAAGCAGCTGTTCCATAAATAAAAGGCTGCAATTATTCACCTTCTTCCATCAGATCTTGTGTTGTTACTGCTTCAACTTGAATTATTCAAGTTCATCCCGCGCTTCAACGACCTATGGATTATGACATCAAACTTCATAATATAAATATTATTTCCAATTTCGTGAAGTCGCCCTAATTAGATCAACTGTAAAAATGAGTATATGCTACAACCATGAAGTGGCCACTGGAAGTAGGGGCTTTGGAAACTTCCTTAGACTCCTCCTGCGGTAATTAATCTTATAATAAGCAAAGATTTTTCTGCTCAGTTCAGTCAGATCATTTATGTCCAACTTTGATTCAATTTGAGTTTTTACATTTTGACAGATGGAAAGGTAGCATTTACAAACTCGTCTACCTAGACATGATCTTGTATGCCTTGCTGTACGTTGGAATCAATCTGATGTACCGTTTGTGGATCGCCCAGCTTCCCGACGGCGACGATCACAAGGTACGATTCCATACCCTTGTGGACTACTGCGAGAAAGTCGTCGAGATAATCCCACTCCAGTTCCTGCTTGCCTTCTTCGTGTCTCAAATCGTGACTCGGTGGTGGGCTCAATTTATGTGCACTCCTTGGCCCGACACGACTGCGTGCATGCTCGCAATGTATCTTCAAGGTCAAGATGAGCGAGGAAGGTTGTTCCGGAGAACGATGATACGCTATGTGAACCTGACCATATTGATCGTGTTCGTTACCGTTAGTCCTCAGGCTAGAAAGCGGTTCCCCACTTTAGACCATATCGTATGCCAACATTTTCTTTGATTGAATTTCAGTTTTAAAATCCGTATCTAATTTCAACATTACATATTGTATGAAAATTAAAGGTCGGTGCTGGACTCCTTCTTCCACATGAAAAAGAGCTTATTGAGAAGCTGGATGCCAGAGTGGAGGGGCCGAAGTACTATGCACCTATCGTGTGGGCTTTGGGATTAGCTGGATTGTAAGATAACGAATTGTTTATATTAATTGCATACTCCATGTCAATATTTTCTTTTATGAGACTAATTTGCTTTGGGGTTTCTAGAGCTAGAAAGGAAGATCGAATTGCGAACGATTTGACCCTTTACCACATCCGTAACACTTTGAACGGAGTCCGCGGTCTCGCTGGAGAGGTCCTCTCCTACGATTGGATCTGCATTCCAATTGTCTACACTCAAGTAGTGACCCTTGCCACTTATATGTACTTCTTGGCCTTACTAATCGCCAAACAGCAGTACACTGATGATCCCGCTGTGATTCCTGTACGAAGTGAAACTAAAAGCGTTTTTAAGCGAGATGATGATGAAATAAATGATTCATTGGCATTTTTCAAATTCCAGGAGGAATTCTACTACACTCAGAGATCCCTCAAGTTCAAAACGGATGGATACGAGGGCAGTGCTAAGGCCATGGAACATGAGCGCCCTGAACAAGCCAAAAAACATCCAGGTGGATCCGCTGTAATGGTATTTCATGGGGGTATCATGTTCTTTCTTATATCTTTTCTTCATTAATAACTGTTACAAAGATTTTCGAAATTCATCTATCATATTTTTTCAGATCATCATCCTCACCATGTGCAGAAGGTAAATATTTTAGAACTTCTTTTATCAAAACAACTTACTTAATATCTATATTCATCACAATTGACAATTCGAAGATATCACTTGATTTTGTTGTTTATAGCCAGAGGAAAAAGCTTGGTATGAAGATAAGGGAAAAGCTCCGCAGAAATACGGTACAGTGCATATTTTTTGCGTTTTCTGCATAATATTTATAATCATTATATACGTATGTATTTTAAAAAAATCATTTTATTTAAAGATTCATTGGATGACATGTTTAAGATCTAGCGCGAACACTGACGAGAACTTAAAATCACCATTTCAGTATTTACTACAATTAAGTAGGTGCCCCAACTAATGATGAATAATTTGATAATACTAGCAAGTGCTCAAGCTATTTAAGTATATAGATCGTAATTCGTGAAATCAGTAATATTCATTAGCGCTTTGAAATAAAAGTCTTGAGAAGCAAAATATTTTGCATGTTGCTGTCTGACTGTCGCATTCCACATAAGTACCTGTTCTGATAATTACCTAAATTGAGATTTTCATGTGCAGAGTGCGGACTGTTTTTCTTAGAAGGATACTTAATTTTTGTAATAGCATTTCTGCCTGCGTTTTAATGTGCAAGTACATAATTATAACTTCTGTATGAATATTTTAAGAGGCTTTTCATAAGTATCTGGAAAACGCAATTGAGGTATCCTTTTAAAGTTCATCGAAAATACTTTCTCGCCAATAAATGCAGCTAAAGCTACAGAACTCGCAATAATGTAGAAAGCAAATATGGCGAACAGATTCCCAACTTTCAAGGGCTTTGCATTATCTACAGTTTCGACATTCCCATCTTCATCGCTCACAGGTTTCCTCTTCTTCTCTTTCTTCTCGAGCTCAAGGCGCGTTTGTCTATGTAGCTCATGTAAGCCCTGCTGCTGCCACATCATCGCTAACCCGTTATTCCTGAAGAGCCCCGTGTAGTAATTCATGGCGTCCTGAAAAATGCTCTTTTTCGTCATTCCAATGCAAAGGTCAGCCCACCCCAACACGTCTGTCGCTTCAAATAACGTCTCGTGATGTGTGCTTGGAGGGAGGTACGGAGCGGCTTCCACCTTCAGTAAACTATTCCATCCAATGCATGCCTTATTCTCCCCAGAAGCTTCTTTCAAGCATCGCTTCGGGTCATTGTAAATTTCGATCCTCTTCATGAGACCTTTTATAATGTAGTTTGAGGACTTCTGGAGTCTCTCGATTTCCAGACCTCCGATTGAATGCAAATATAGGGAGTAATCAGTGCGGTTATTTAATTCTCTGAAGTTTGTCGGGATCTCTACTTTTTCGGGGAACGCGATAAATCCGTACAAGACTCCTCTGTAGAAGTAGCCCACGTAGAAAGCGAAAATTGTCCAGATGAATACCACCAACCGGAGAGTCCATCTCCTACTTATTTTGACGGACTGCTCGAGCAGAATTTGGATTGGCATAAGTCCATAGATTTTGAAACTTTTGCTAACAAGATAGAACATGCAAATGAAAACGGCATACATCCCCAAGTTCAAAAGCCACACTCTCATTGTGAATGGCTTTAGGAATGCATGCCAGTCGAGGACAGGGTCCAAAAGTTTCAAGAAAAACACCATTTTAATTCTGGAGACTGGCGTTGTATAGGATACGTAGGGATATCTTTCCAGTGATATTGCCAGACTGAGGACAAGGTCGACCTCGCCCTTCACCAATGCTCCCACCAAGCCTGACCAGCTTCCGTTTGAGAAATGAAAACCTGGCCTCAGTTTATTGTTACGGTAGGCGAGGGAAAAGTTTCCTATTTTGGCGGATTCACCAATTACGTGAAAGAAGTTTCCGGAGAGGAGCAGTGGATTGTTACGTTTGACAATAAGAAATGGGCGTGCGTGGACGAATTGGACGCGAACCGATCGACCGTTCATGGTTACTCTGTGCCGAGGAACAGTTTTCGGTAGAGAGGATGATTGAATTAGGGAACCAGTGTACAGTTCAGGTTCGATGTAAAAATATTTATTGTGTTGTTTGTCAGGCTTTGAATTCAAAAAAATTGCATATTTTACAGCGACTTTGTCAACGATGCCACTGTCTAAAACTGACTTTAAAATGGTCAAACTTTGCGATGCAAAAATGAAGTCATCCTGAAGTGGATGGCCTATGTGCTCAATAGAAATATCGGTAGTCATTTTTGAAACAAGTAGAACTATAATCACGCAATACGACAAGAACTTGGGGTAGTACGGGTTTAACTTTTCTTTTACTTCATCAGACCATTCCACTGGTTCATGAATCTCAGCAAACTCTTCAGTCAAAGGGATGGGTATTGTTGACAGTGATTGATCATAATCATGAAGATGAATGATTTTTACAGAACAATATCTCCCCACAGATCTTTCTACACTATGAGCATGTTGAACTGCTTCCAGTACAGAGGAGACTGCAGAAGTGAAAGTAGGAGAAAGTAAAAGTGATAAAAGTGGGAGTTCTACCGTTGAAAGCAGCATGTGGATGGGGTTACGGTTGATGGATGATGTCTTCATTTTTTATTCTGATTCTTTAACCAAAGAAGCAATAATGTGATTATACAGCAACCACGATGTTAACTTTAAACTTTAAAGTTTAAAGCAAAAATTACTAAAAAGTGGCAACTGTTTCCAAAATGGATAAGGAGATGTCGCATTATTTGCTGTTATTTTTAACTTTACGCACAAACACATCTCAATAATGAGTAAACCCCAAGTGGTGAGCGTCGGCATTTCATTTCCGGCTTAACCGATGAAGAGCTTCTGACTCGTTTCATTTCACTAACACTTGTTAATTCAGTACTTGAACTAATGCACGATTCCATTTAATTATCTCCTTTATTTACCCACAATCCTCATTCTTTCAATCGCGTACACGCAATCCTTTTAATTATCGGCTAATGTTTCAATAACCATATCAATGTTAAAAGCAAACAAAGGCCTAAGTGAGGCAGGTAAGTTTAAGTCAACACAATATGCGGTGGGAAATGTTGTCACTCACAATAACCTTGCAATAACTTTGACCTAGAGGATCGGGAACAATGGTTCATGACATTCTCAATGTCATTCAAAATTAGAAAATAAAATAAATAAACTTATCTTTTACAACAGTAGAGTCTTGAGAAGTAGTAAATTAAGTATAATATCTCGTTTCCAGACTGGAAATTCCAGTAGTTCGGCTGGTCATGTAAAGGAAGTGACAGAACAAACTAAAATGCCCATGCTTCTGTCATTTCACATCAAAGTTTTTAGATCCTAATGGAGATCATCCTAACTGCGTGGTACTAATGTTGTATAGTGTACCTAACCAACTTGTATCACCTTTTCTTAAAAGATATCACTGATATAATTCTTGGGTGAAATTCACATGGTCGGAGAACTTAGACTTTCAGTTCAGTTTCAGTACTTTCAAGATTTACTAACAACAGAGGCATAGTATTTAAGTAATAAAACTGCTTTCTAGTTATTTATTAGAGTTGAATGAAAAATATCTGGGAAATGATTATGCTTGTCGCGTTTCCAATTTCCTCTAGAGAAGACAAACATAATTTTCTATGCGTATGCATTGATTATTCAATTCGGAGAAAGTGCAAAGAGATACCTTTATATGTATATGCTCTGATGTCGAGGAAAGTTTTCCATAGAACCTTATAGAACAGAACTAATTTACATAATCTTTTCAATCCGATTCCAATCCACAATCCACACAAAAAAAGTAGCATGAAGCTTGTATCTAAAATCTTTGACTTCATTTCATACCGAATTTTAGTCAACACGCGCAACGTGACAGTTAGAGACTTAGAAAAACAAAACAACCTGTCATAGCTTTGTCATGCCAAGTAGGAAAAACTTGATAAAATGTGCATGGAAAGTTTTTTGCATTTGCACGTGGAAAAGCCACGGGTTTTTTAACCAGAACCAGACAGTTCTTATTTTAAAGCAGTCTATCCAAACATTTTGTGAACTTTTAATCTCAACTTTCCCCTTATGAGGTTAACAAGTAATATGTTTGACCGACTACACGAGATTTTAAATAACTTGGATGAATCCTGAACAATTCGAACATGCTGATTA
>JAHZNI010003394.1:0-13252 GCA_027744415.1 Seira ritae | reverse complement strand
CTCTGGCTTTACTTTGCATGCATTGAGGCTCAATATCATGGATCATCCAACAAATAAGATATTTGATAACTTTGCCTCTGGCTTCCGTTGGTTACAAGAAAGAAAACACTTTATGTATAATATGAACAAAAGACTAATTTGTGTTCTTCCCACGCAATCAGTTTTTTTGCGAGGGAGCAACTGAGTTCATTATCCCCTCTAATATAGCATCTTCCTTGTTTTCGATTGAGAGGGAAAGGAGGATATTTTCGTTATCGGAATTAGGTCTGCTATGTAATTAGTGTTTGATCGATTACTTTCCTAGCAAAATTTTAGCACTTTGAGTAAATATTTTCGTTAATATTTTTTAAAACTTTTAAATGGAAAAAGCATGGCTAAATTTAAAACGAATCAATCGTGCTTGTATTTACGTACATTTTGACTTTTAAAGTTAAATTAGGAAAGTTTCATTTTGTTTTCATTATTTCTTCACAAGTTATTTCTCGAAAATACATTGACATATTACTTTACTGCGGTGCAATTTTCTTACCTGACGTCCGGACTAACCTTTTGTAAATAGCAGCATGTATGTATATGGCGTTTTAGCCAAATGATATCAATCTCTGCAAATAATTACACAAGACTCTATATTTATCAGCATTCATTTTTCTAGGGTATACAATTTGTAGGAACAACACTATCAAGGCGAAGTAGTAGTTTTTGCATACCTAATTTCTGCATTCGTGTATACAAATACGTTTTTATGTTGTACGTGTTTGTTTTTATGACACTTAGGTTATAGACCTGCTTGAGGCGAGTGTGAAATATTGCATGCGCTGAATTTTGCATCATTTGCTTGTTTTCAAGACACCTTTCGACAACAAAGGGAGCAGGTGGATGTGTTTTGGAGCTGGATTGGAATGCGTGAAATAGTTCCCTTTTCGCACGCAAGTGTTTCATAGTGTAAATTGAAAATAAAACAACATATACAAACTCAAAAATCCTCAATCTCATGTAACCCCTCATCCAAAGCATGGTCTTCAACTGGGCTTAGAAGGGGCAGGTAGGAGGAAATGTCTTAGGCAGGCATATCCAAAAGTCAAACATTGGCGGAAGTATAATCTGAAAACGTCATTCAACTTCGCTGGTGCCTCAAAATTTACTGCACATTTTTCATCAACAAACACTCAATGTGTCAAAACCTAGAATATTTTTTACATTCTCTTGAGATAATATATTCATAGGAAATCTTCAATTCGCAAAGCTTCCGTGTCAAAATCATCCTAAAATGAACGGGGTGGAATGAGATGAGACATCTTTACTATAAAAACAATGCACATACTATATGCATGTACAGTACAAGTGAAATGTTTAACATCTTCTTTTGACTGACGCAAAGAGAATTAGAGAGAATAATGTGGTGTCAGTTTCACACTACCTCAATCGAGCCGTCTTAACGGGATCAGATATACGTAGAAAGAATGACAATATTTGATAAGCTCTCTACGTGGCACTAACAAAGCCATAAACCATGTATCTATATGGACCGTACTTTCACCTTAAGGCTTCGCTTTGGGACGATTTTCAGAGAAAGTATCGTAGCGTTGTAGGTGACTTTAGCCTAGAGAATTAAGGGTTCAGAGAAAGCTGACGTACCTATGTAGCTCTACACACACATCGAATGATCTTTTTCCAGTTTTGCAATCCACCTCATATCACTCTTTCTAGGGTGAATTCAAGAAGACGAATTGTTTATGAGTGGAAATGAAACACGAAATATTGATCATGAAATGTGGGTTTATTATTCGCATTAATTTTAGTGCCCCTAATACGATTTTTATGAGTTCTAGGGAAAACAAGACATCATTTCTCTAGCCTCGCGAATCCACCTTCCAATAAATCTCACATACATATACTACATACATTCCTTTTTCCATTAAAAATGGAATGATTGCTCGTGAGACATTTATGGAGTCAAAAATGAGCTCTTTGTAGACATACATAAACCAAACATAGTAGAATAAGTGATGGGTGCGCTGCTGATGCAAAGTGCTCTCCCGCTGTCAAGTTTCGCAACTAGATAAGCTAGAGCATAATATAATATAATGACGATAGTTGCCTTTTATTTAATGAAACACTATTTTTCACGCCTGCCTCATTCTTTTGGCCATCTTCCATATCTGTCTGGCCTGGCCTTTGTCTTACGATTTGATTCTGCAATGTTGTCCATTAAATCACTTATTATTATCCTTCTGCTATGCCATATCGTGCTGCGCAATTCCAACTCTCGCAAAAACATTCATTTGCTAAATGGATCGCTCATAATTCCCACTTTACTGCACTAGGTTTGCACAGGTGTAAGTTTTGCTGATCGTCTCTAATTTTTTGATGACCATGACAATAATTCAACGCTTCGTTGCGTTCCAAAGCGCATAATTAGTTTGACTGTGTGTTCCATTTACCAATCTTTTCGCAATCACCATCATCATAATGGAAGTGCTGCGTACTCAGCTCTTGTGTGGGTTTCTTGGGAGAAGGCCAATCTAAAAAATGCCTCTGATGTACATACACTGCGATTAATTGTCTGTGTATAGTCTTTCTAATTATCTGTAAGGGAAGTATAAGTCCAGTTTCATCAGATGTTGTTTTTGTGTGGCACATTCCTAATGTCAGCAATTAGCGAATGACGTAATAAGGCAGGTTGGTTTTATGGAAAAAAATAAAGCAATATTATTTGGTATTTTTGTGACATGTTTTTCAGGTTGTCTGTTGTCTGCAAAGTCTGTCTGCATTGAAGTACCCAAAACAAGTATGCATTTGATATCTACGCCTACTTCTGATCTACATGTATTTTGGATTTGAGTTTTATTTCATGTTTGGTTCACTCACTCGTAGTCCGTTCAACATCAGTTTTAACAGACCAGTAATTGTTAGCCTGGGTCATGCCATGCCAAAATAGGGATTGACTGACAGCAGCGGATCTATGAAAAAAGATATGTCAACTTCTATGCTAATCCAAATGACACGGCTTTCGCTCTTATGATAAATCATGTAAGGCGAAAGGTCAGACTGTATTTCATTGATCCCGATAAGCAGAGAAGTGCGTCTATTGCATTCAATGAAGTTTTTTAAACGCCGTCGGTAAGGTGTATTTTTTAAGTCCTTATCGAATCCTTTGGCGTCTTTTGCTATCTTTTTTTTTACCTAGGCTCATGTCATTATGACTGATATTCTACGTTTTCTTGTTAGTCTTTAAGTATTTGAGAGTTAGATTGAGAAGTAAGAGGGGAATCATTTAGGAAATTGCCGTTGTTACATAACTTATGATGCTATTTGTACCTGGAAATCTTCATGCATTTTTAAACCTCGTTTTTGCTGGAACAAATCGGACTGCTCTGGAAAGAAACTTTAGCAAGAAACTTTATGTAAGGTTCAGTACGAAGTGACTTGGGTTAAACAATTGAGATGCTTAATCAATTACTTTTAAAATCGATTTTTTAAGAGGAAGTGCACTCGTCATTGTAGGATGATGGATGCTATCAGTTCATCCTGTATCGTACACCTTTAAATCGTTATGGCATGGCCGAACTATGTATGTATATGGCTGCCATGGCACGAGGCAAGCTACTTGTGCAAGATTCACAGACTTGTTACACAAGCAATTTTTCCATGATGGACATGATTCTTGAAATAAAAGATGAAAGAGTTATTCCAGTACATTAAACTCAACTCATAAATCTTTCAATCAGACAAGCAAACGTCAATAACAACGATTTTCATTATTTATGATATGTTTCATGATGATAATTTGATTCTCGAGCTTACGTAATACTTGCATTTCTCCTCTGGAAAAAGCGATTTTAACAAAAGCAGTCCTTCCTTCATCTCCAGGAATCCATGAAGTAAAAGTGAACCAAGGAAAGCGTTATAGGTTAAATTCCATGTCAATAAAACAGTTGTGCCATGGCATAGTTTAAAAAATGGGGGATTAAATATTAAATTTCTAAAATGTCTTATTTACCTCTTATTGCAGCTCTTAAAAGGTTTCCTGGAACTAATGCTTTCCAAATTCAAAGATTGAATCACAGATTGTTGTGCAAGCAGCAAGCTGTAAACATCAATTACACTACATGTAATAGTAAAGCTTCTGGCTTTATTTTACTAACTTTATTCAGACGGCAATGCAAAATATTTGTTGAATCCAAATGTGTTATTATGAGCCATAGAAAAATATGAAGCCCATCTCATACAAATACTGTTACTTGTATCGACTGGTGGTACATCATGGCTTCAAATATCTTTATTGTGATATGATTTTTTACTTCTTTCGTTATGGAATACACAATTACATAGGAACACGAATGCATCCGATCAACTCCCTGTTTCGTGGTTATCAGAGCACTTTTATTGTTGTCCTATTTCTTTTTAAATTCTAGTTCACTTGCCATTCGCATTCTTTGGTTGCTGTTGTTATTGTTGTTATCAGATTCCGTCTGCATTTCATCTTTTTGTAAAACGCTGTCTATGCGTTCCGACTTCATTTCCTTGAAATCAAAATAGACCTTTGTTCTTTCTATTTAGTATGCAAAATGGAAATGCGAAATCCCTTTTCCCTTGATTCCCGTTTAGGAGTTCCATGCATTTCTCACATGTCGTGCTTTGGAAGGGGAGGGAAAACGATGTACATATTACACGTAATTTGCATTCCTATTTCTTTCCTCTTTGTCTCTCATTTAGGAGTCAGTTTTCGCATCTTTCCCTCATTCTAGGTCAAGTTTTTCCTAAATTACATTTGAGTAAAATTCAAATTTACAAGTCTCACTTGACCTGAATTTAGAAATGTAGGTACCTATGCAAGAAGACAAGCTTTCATGTACTTTTCCTTTTCTCTTCTCTAAAACTATTTCGCCGCTAGCTTCCTAATAATCATCATCAAAAAGTTATTTTCGCGAAAAATGTCACTCTTTTAATAGTTGAGCTAAAAGCAAGCTTATATCTACCTGTACGAAGCATATCTATCCCGCATGCAAAGTTTCTTGTATTTGGAGTTGGGACATCTCCTTTTCCCCTTTTACGTCAACCTGATTTTTTGCTACATTAGTCGTGTGGGTGAAGAGGGCATCACCAGTAGTAGGTTGTTTAGGTTGCCCGCCCTCATATGAGGGTTCTTTTTGGTCATAGACAAATACATAAGTGGCATAATACAAATACATGAGTTGAGGGCATAATAATCTGGCAAAATATTTCTGGCATCCGATGAACGACATGCATGCGTGCATACGTAAATTCGCATTCAGTCTGAGGGTTTAGCGATGCAAGAGACTGCGGTTTCAATACTGCTGCTGATGCGATCGTTGTTTCCTCCATTCTTCCACTCTCAAGTCAAGTCAATCTTTTCTCGTTAAAGTTTAGGTAGATAGAGCCAGCAATTTCATTGGGTGTGGGTGTATGAGGGAAGGAAAAGTGATTCTTGTGTTTGTTTCGAAGCGATAGCCTACTTCTCCACACACCACCTTATCAGACAGCGAGTGTTCAAATTCCTGTCCGAGTACATCATCCAAACTTTTAAACTAGACTTGAAAGTTTTTGAATGGGCTAGACTGTAAAAAACGAGAGGAAAATTCAATTTTATGAGTGTTTGTATCATGTATCTAGTTTGTTGCCCACATGTCTTTGTAACACGCTACCACATCGCAGATATACATATGTACATTATCATAGAGAACATCTCTTCTTTTTCAATTTCGTTCCTACAAAATAATGCACTGAATCGAATGAGAGCATCATCATAAAAAACTGTTCGACGTTGACAGTGCACACATCCGCGGTGTTCAATATCCCGATGTGATGGCGTTAAGAATCTATCTATGTAGTATTCAGGAAACCCATGCATGTTTCATTCACAAAATCTCTTTGATTTTCCTCTTTTTCTGGAAAACCACTAATTTGATATTTTAAATAGGGTTGGGACGGAGGCGTTGGCTAGATTCTACTAAATATTCACACCACACACTGTCACCGCAAAAATAAACCGCGAGAGGAGAAAGTTGAAGAACAATGTATATACAACACAGCATGTAAAACGTTGAAATCGAAATTTGCAATACAGCAGACTAGACAGGAAACAAACTCGAATATAGGCACAACAACAATAGAGAAGAAAAATATAGTAATAAAATAAAGTTATGATTGCTTCGCCCGAAAAAAAATGCAAAAGGCGTGTAATTTTCTCTCGAGTTAGTGTCCATTTTTGGCCAAGAATAACGCAAAAATGTACGGGAAATGGAAATACGATATTTTTTATCTTTGAGTTGGTTGCTCACGAATACATTGGCTAACGTTATGGTATGCATGCAAAGTGTATTGTAGTCTTTTAACAACTACGACGGCTGGCTGCTATGCATGCTAGTGCTGCTTTATTAATGCATGCCTACTCCGTAAAACAAAGGTATTTTCTTCCTCCCCGAACTCCTGTTTGGGCAGTGATCTCACGCGATAGCGGAGAGAAAGCGGAGCAGAAAAGTGGAAAATAATGACTTCGTAATCGCCAAGTAAAATAGGGAAGATGTAAAATGGGCCTTGTTGTCTTTTGCTATTGTTTTTCAGCCTACCATCCAATTTGGTTTCATTTGTCGCGTTTTCCTTTTCGTGCAGGAAAACATGGATTAGTTAAGAATAAGAGAAGTAATCCTCCTCCCTTTAATTGCGTTGACCTGTGTGCAGTGTGTACATATGACCACCATAGAAAAACCAGAAAGCTTTCAAATGCAATCCTGAACTGGTTTGACTAGGCTTGACATGACCAGTCTTAAAAAAATCTAGCTGAAGTTCTCTCCCCTCAAACTATATGTTGGAATGGTTAAGGGAAAAGGCGGTGGGTAAAAAAAGGAGATAAAATAAAAGATGAAGCTTTAAAGAAGGAATCTCTGGCCGGGTTGGCTTTTTTTGCAAAGACAATTGCGGCATGTACATATTGTATATCCTTCTGTCTCATCCTCTCTTTAAGTATTTATATGGCAAACTTTATTTGCTCTTGTGCTAGAACATGGATTAATTACACAGACAGGCTTCATTCCAGAGTACACACTTCATTTAGTCCAAAAGGGAAAGTTTTTTTGTTTAAGTAAAAGTTGGAAATAAAATAAAAAAGGGGAATTTAACAAAGCATCGAAGAGCTTATAGCGCCAACGTCTATAAAAACATTAGAATGGTGGGACACTATACGCCTTCGTAAATACATGGTTGAGTTGTTTTGCTTTTACATTGCCATTGCAAATGTAATGTCGTACAGTACAGTTACTACTGTCGTAATATTATGATGGACTAGAGTTTGGAAAACATTTATTTAAGGTGGTGTAAACGTTCGACACGACGCACAACTGAACGAGAAAGCCTACAACGGCCAGAATCTATTCACTAAAATAAGTATGATGGAACGAATTGAATTCTATTTTTCCAATGGATTTTTTTCTGAACTTGGACTGGGAAAATTCCAGACGTTTCCTAACGATATGATATATGTGGTTTTGCTTGTGTATCTATCATAATTGAGAAATGTTGAGCTTGCTTCACAGAGACAGAAATTGGTCGGGCATGATTGACAAAGGAGAAAGGAGTTAAGCGACTTCTTTTGTGTAAACAAGTGAATACGTCGCGTCACATCTATTAAACGAAGGAGTTTGGAAAATTACACAAAAAATATGATGGAATACTGTAGCTGCAAGAACGGGGTTTCCTTTTCACGGATGAAGGAATTTTCCATGGAAACATTTAATCCATTTCTAAGCGCATAATAATTTGTCTTGAATTAATTTTTACAAGGGATTTTTTCTCGGATTTTTTTTGGTGGAGGAAGGACTATTGTACAGCGCATGGATATATTCAGCAAACAGATAATCCAGACATAAAGTAAAGTATATAATTTTGTCATAAACATTTTCTCCACAAGGTTCAAAAGGCATTACGATTTTTTCCTCTGCAAGGAAAATTGCAATTCATAATCCTCTTGTAATTCAAGACTAACAAAGCAAATTATTGTAGCATGACTGCGCAGCATTAACATTAAGATTCAAGAGAAAAAATCTCCCTTCCATGCCACAAGGAGAAACACAATATTACTTTTGAAAAAATTCGACAAGACGCATACCGAAGATGAAATGAAAATGGAGAGAAAGTTGGCTTGAAAAAAATTATCGACGGGGAAAGAAGAAAAGTGTCCGCATTAAGGCAGCACATCTTTTTAAGTTTAGTAGAGAAGATGCTAGACCTTTTTTCTGTAGACCTCTGAAAAATGCAGTAGGGAGAGAATGTGATGACTGGAACTGGACTGAAATCAAATACGTATCAGCCAAGAGCAGCGAGCATCTTGTCGTAATTTTGCTGGCTGTGCGATTTACAGCGGCCCTTTGTTTGGTAAACTGATAATTGCTTGAAACATCCTCTCGTTCCAGCATTTTAAGTTCTTATAGGTGCTCTGCTATAAAAAATAGTTTTTTTTCTTAAAAGCGGAGAAAGATTGTATCTCAAAAAAGTTATGTATTATCTTGGATTTTTCAACTTCCATTGGAAAATTGTTTGCCGTAGTTCCTGGTAATGCCATGCTTCAAGTGGTTGACAAGCTGGCGAACAGCGCTTGTAAAGCCTCGTAGACTTTAATATTATTAGATTAGATAAAATGCGCAGTTTATTGAATGAATAATATAATACATTGTTTTATCAGCGAAGCGTCCACACGGCATCTGCCGCAATATCTTAGCCGACGGATTAAGAAGGCATTTTTCTACTAAAATCAGTACAATCTCGGCAAAGACTTCGTCGAAGCGATCTTAAAGACAGCGGCAGAGGAGATTTAGATTGAATTTCGGTTTGGGTCCCATGGTTGCCTTCGTGTTATAGAAGCAAGCATACCTAGTGAAAATATCCTTTGGACTTGGGGAAGAATTCGAGGCTATTCTTTTGGGCCATTGTAATGACTCTTTTGTATTTTAATACCTGTGCTGACGACATGAGTGTACAGGGATAAAGTGTGTGTTGGCTGATTTCAGATTAGTTTCTCTAGCAAACCTGAGCACAGGAGTTGTTTTATCAGTTGAAAGTTTTCTAATTCCTTGGAAAGGAAACAACTTTGAGTGCTTTTATCCCAATAAAACGAGATTTTAGAAAGGAGGAAAACTAACATACTGCTACTTAGGTATGTAGCTGACGTGGCATTGGCTTTCTGCCTTTATTCCTTGGGGCATAACAATCTGCCTTATTCCTTTTTGTAAAATAATATTGGTACATATATCATGGAGATTTGTGAAGACATAAAAAAGTTGCCATTACTCCGCCAAATTTCACAGCCTCGAGCGATATTCCACGGAAAATTAATATTATTGTTAAGAAAACATGGTGACCTTGCATTAATTTTCGGAGTACTTGAATTCCACTAGAGTTGCTTCCTTCGTTCCCTGGAACACATTCTTCAGACGCGTCACACTAGAAGTACTACCCATACAATTGGCACAATTACCGAAGTGAAAATTTTTGTGTGCAGCAATCATGATCAACAATCGCAATAAAAAAGTGTGCACTTTTGCAGTTTTCCTGTAGCCAAAGTAGCATTAACGAATGAATTACGAGATGAAATTATTGCCAAGTTCGCATCATCATCCTTTACTTGAGACAGTAGGAATCGCATCATATCCCTAGCTTATTGTTGCCATTCGACCAAGTGCATTGTATTACGTATTGAAACTGAAACAGGTCCAACAAATTTTAACTGTGCGATGGTGAGAAAGTGAAGGAGGATGCTAATAAACACTTGCTCTTTCTCCGGCTTTCTTGCTTTTCTCATGTTTTTTGTTTTGTTTTTATTACTATCACTTGGTTTCAGCATAGGTAGTATCAGAAAGAATAAGACACGTGTGACCAAAATACACATTTATGGTGAGAAAAACAAAGCAATGAAGTGTTAAACAGGTTTAAAAATGAATATTATCGCTGTTCTTATAGCGTCGTTACCGCTTCTAGGCTTTCTCCCTTAGTTAGTGTGTCAAATGAAAGACAACGGAAATGGGGGCTATGCATGTACTTTGACAACCCTTTATGGCTCCCATTTCCGAAGAAAGCATATTTTCCTTTTGTGGATTAGGCGAGAATTTCATAAAAAATGTATGCCAAGCATAACTCCATTATTTTTTGGAGTAGTTGTTGACTTTGTTGAACTATGTACCCTACGCATGTAGGCATGGTTAGAAAGAAAGCACACAGATCACTCATCATCATGGATGTACTTTGTGAAACGTGCCATGCTTTTGTTTTCGACACGATCATTTGTCACGAATGTGAAGTCAGTGTTCTACAGTTCCACAGCAGATTCGTTTGATGTTCATTTTACTAGAAAAATGTCGAATCCCTTTGAAGTTTGCTGTTCAGTGAATTTAAAATTAGCAAAATGTACAAGCGTACATACGTGGAAATACATAATATTATTGTGTTGCCTCCGCACATTTATATTTTACGGGAAAATATCCATGATGCCTTGCTGGCTCATGGCAAAACAATTTATTGCAGGGATATTGTTTTCGACGCAAGTTCCAAGTCCAAGAAAGTCCCATAAAAAATTTAAATGATGTACAAGGATTATATATGTATGTAGCAGGAAAAGCATTCGGCTTTTTTCTTGTTCCTATTTATTTATTGTACATTGTCACGTTTTTTCTCCATATTTTTTTTCGTTTGTTTCTTCCCCCTCCCATTTAAATTTGCAGAATTTGCTGTTTGCCGTGAGCCATTTAATTCCAGCGGAGCTTGTAACTTGCGAATTCGATGGACCATGAAAATGACAAACATGCATCGTGCATTAGGACGTGCATGGCTGCGTGAGAATAATTCAGATTTATGCTGATGTTGACGTTGCGGCTAACAATAAGGATGCATGTTCAATGTATTTATATATTACCTATGTATATATATGTATGTATTTGGTATTATGTACATATCTGTGAAAAGATAAAGGAAGTTTTTTGAATGCTTACTTGGCACTCCACACCATTCTTGGCGCTTGGCAAAACAAAGTCAGACTCAGATGGTGTTGTGACGCTGCTATTTTACTAGGCAATTTGATGCAGTTGCCATCCATGTAAAATGAAGAAAAGAGTTGAAGGCACATGTTTGATTCTGGTGATACTTTATTAGAACTTGTCAGGAAGGGAAAAACGCAAAATGTACAAACATGAACACATCATACTACTCTTTAAAAAATAGTCCGTACTTCATTCCATAAAAAAAGCTGAAGAAATGGTTGATTGCTTTAGTATGTTGGATTTGCGTCACAATGGGTGTACAACGTTTGTACTTTTAATTCAATAAGCTGACAATAATATTTCCGAGTCGGTATATTATGCAACAACAAAGTTTGTCTTGGCCCTTTCATCGACAGTCTGCCTTCATCTACGTACCTACTCGAAAAAAAGTTCATTTTGTATCTTACTGAATGGCTGAAGGTGATACCTGGTCTCCACAGATTTCAAATCGTGTGGGGATTATACTTATTTTGATGAAAGGGAGAGAATATTATGTTGGTAAAACTCTGTGATAGGACAAGAGGTGAGATGCAAATATAAGTATGTACTCGTTTGTTCGCTTTTGTGAAGCCGAACTTATTGTGGGACATGCACACTCACGTTTTTACTCTTTTGAGAAGAGAAAAATAAAGTTTGAAGGATTGGTCACCTCAAAGTGATGACGCAATTTTGTTTTGAAACACGAGTTTAAGTATCTATTCTGAAAAAAATGTATATGTATGATTGTGATTGTACTGCGGTAGTATCTCCTGAAGCACTCTTGAAAGGCTACTCTAATTCGGTGAAAAGATCTTTTCAATTTGGTCTCAGGTCGCCCCAATGGCTAAGTGTGAGCAAGCTCTCAGCTCTACTTTCACCTTTGGCAAGGCTACATAATATTATGTAGGTGCAGGCACAATGAAAGTTGCTTCGTAGGTACATTTCCATTTACAATGGTAGATTCGACGCTTTACTTCGAGTATACCTATACAAGAGAGAAGCACTCAGACACTGACTGAATTCCTCGGAAACAAGTGATTATTTCATTGGCACACCTTATGCATGGAAATGAGAATAGGAAATTGTGAAGTTGCTAGAACTCGAGGAAAATCAACGGAAATTAGATTTCCTGTCCTCTTATATTTTTTCCTGATAAATGGTTATCCACCTTTTCTCCTTATTTCTGGAAAAATTCTCACACAAGAACTTTTCCTTGAATTCTTTGGCTGCAAACTACGAATAAGCTTTCTAGTTGCCCCATATTTTCTCTTCCATTTCATATCTAAACGAGCACTTCCGCATATTACTTTTTAGGTAATTTTCCCTCTTCTCCTCAGGCTGGTAAGATGTAAGGCAAGAAAAAGTTAGGTAGGCGCATGATGAATGAGCATGTTGTATTCCTGAATAAGGCATATTATGTTTTGCATTAGCACTAAAGGGTGGAAAAATAATTTGGCTGTTGAATTGTGTCCATGAATGAGTTGCCTTCAAATCAATCCTCTGTCTGGCTAAAAGAGCAGCCTTTTTTCTGAGATTTAAATTTTCTCTTACTTCTGGCCCTAGCTAACTGACAGACAATATGGTCCTTTGCGTCATTCACGAGTTAGTAAACACTTACTATATAACATAAGAAGTGAAGGAGACGTGGATTTTTCCCTCGTCAACGAAGTTACGCAGTTGAGTAGCAACGTCAGAGAAAATCACTCGCCTTTATTAAAATCTGCGTGCGAAAAAGCTTCAGAGGGGCTACAAGGGGATTTTTGTTCTATATTAAGAAGCAAAATATAATCCTCTGGATGCAATGAAGCAACAGTAACTCGATTTTGGAGAAAATATTGTTAGATCAGAGCACTACTTACACCCTATTTCTATTTCCCCTGCCCAATACATATAACGTATGGAAATGTAAATAAATTACGTAGGCACATAGATACACTTGCAAATATGTATGATTAAAAAAGTATGAAAACGTAAATCTCAGTAAAATAAAGTTTCCTTTCTGGGATGAGATCGGTAGCCAAACTTGCGAAACAATCTTTCTTTTTATGTTCACTCGTCAGGAAAGGAAAGTTTTTTTATTGAAAAAAATGGTGAAATTGAACTTTAGGTGCCAAACGATTTAGGCTTAGCTTGGCAAATTCTAACTCGGCAAATTTTTTGCATTAAAATGGCAAATTAAATTAAATTCCTTGATCTCATCTTGGCAAATAAAAAGGTTAAAATGGCAA
>JAHZNI010003393.1:0-12890 GCA_027744415.1 Seira ritae | reverse complement strand
TTGTGTGTTTTGTCCTCCCAGTCCTCGAAACATCTCCAGAGATGTTTCGCCCAGTCGAGAGACTGGACGGATTTTCTCCAGGAATTCCAGTCGCAATGTGTCCACGGAGTCATCACGATGTGTGTCACCCTGCCGGGACCGTCTCTGGTCCACAAAGACAGAACCGGGTGAGGCGAGGAGTGCTCACCTCAGAAGAGAAGCTTTCAAAAATCTGTCAACGAAAAATGACGATAAAACTGAGTCTTCCAATGGAGATCAGGATTTCCTCGCGCCGACCGAGGGCAGACCAATTATTTCTGTGGTGTATTGTACATCGGACGAGAGGAGGAGGTCCAGTGGGGCTAGGCCCATTGGAGAAATGACACTTCCTGGAGCTAGCTCCACCACCGCAATCGAAAGAGATCCAGACGAATGGGGTGCAGGTAACTACTGCTGTTGCTTTCACTGTTTTTCAATATACCTACATACATTTTTTCGTTTCTTTATAATTGATTAAAATTGCCTCAACCGAAAGGGGAAAGTGAGTTCTTGTTACTTTAAGCAAATGAAGCTTCAAATTAAACTGAGCTGACCGCGTGTCGCGTCCCTGGCTTGCTTCACATGCTTTCAAGTTTTGAAACAAGAAACCAGAGAAGTGAGAGCATATCACGTATTTTACCTGCTCGAGTTTCGAGTAAGCAAGGTGAAAGCTGAAAGCAAATTATTCACAAGCTTATATTCCTTTTGCAGGTGGGCAAAGTCGACGTATTAATAGGCGAGTTAGCTGGGTATCTAGTCTCCGCGAGCCTGCCGATAAAAGCCGTATGACTCTGGCCAGCAGACTGAAGCGACAAAAGCTGAGACTCCCGCGTCAAAGATCCTTCTCCCTTGAAAGCGAGCTTGAGTTGAGAACGGTGGCAAAAAGAGCGGTCGGAGTGGCCGGAGCATTGGCAAGCATACGAGAGGCAAGACGAAGCATTTCTCTCAAAAGTAGTCCGCTCCACTTCCCTTGGTCTTTCCGTCGAGAGAGTTCTTCCGCAATGAGAGAAGGGGGTGTGTTTGCGGAGTTAAGACGAAGCTCAGAGATCTTCCGTAATATTCTCTTATCCATCGCAGGAAGGGATGAGTCCACACCGACAGGTAGGTCAACCTCTCATTCTTCATGATTCATGACCCTTCGTTTTCCTCCTTTCCTTGTATTTTGTTATTTCTTCGCAGTTCTTCATTAACTTGTCACCTTTCACATGGAATGACAGCCTTGAATGTGCAATAATAATAGGGATTTGATCAAACCTACTTTTGTATCTCCGTGAATTCAGGAGAAATAAGCTGATTAATTTCATTATTCTCTTTAGAAAATACACGTTTCTCGTTTCCCTCCACTTAGAATCGGTCGGCCACAATTCAAAACAATGGATTTTCCCCATAACCACACTCATAATTTGCCTTTCTTCAGTTTCTAAAGGAGACCTTATGCACTAAAGAGTTAATTAGATTGGCTCGTGTTAGCTAATGAACCTTGTCATTTCGTAGAGACTCTATGTTCGAGCGTATCGTATGCCCTGTTCCTTTGACGCATAAATTCTCATTTTCCCAGTCGATTTTGTAATTATTTTTTTTTTGCCGAAGAGGAACACTGAGTTTCACTAGCTTTGACAAGTTCCAAACTTTCTCGTTTTTTGTGCTTGAGCAACAGAACTGCAAAATTTATCTTGGGACGTGGATTCCTGTCTACATGACGATTCCAATGCAAATTTTTAATTCAACGCGAGATGAATCCGCACATTCACAACGGTCCTAAGAGCTTCTATTTTCTTCTTTCCTTTTATTCCTGGTTAGGTTTTCAGTGTGGTTAAGACGGAGGTCTTGATTCAAAGGGAAATCTTACCTTTCTGAGTAATATTAAATGGGTGGATTGAATCTCACTTGCTCTGCTCTTTCTCTCCCTCTCGCTCGGAGAAAGTGACAGGACACAGGTACACAGTCATCCAACTTGAATTTGCCATAGTCGCAAGGAAAACTTGTCTCAAGACCATCATAATTTATTTTTAGTAGACAGTTTGGAAATACACGTGGGTATATGACTTCCACCACTCACACTATTTTCCCGTTTCCCCTTGCATTTCCTTCCTCACTAATTCTTTTATGGAGCCACTTGAATCAAAGAATATTGCATAAAATCGTACACTTGCTTTAGAGCACCTACATATATATGTACCATACCGGGTAAAACGAAATGTTTACCACGCTTCGTTCACAAATTCACGTTTCTCTCTATTTTTCGAAAGCAATAAAAACATGGATGGAAAGAGTTGAACATTGGAGTGCTTAAGTAATTCACAAAGTTTTTTTACGTACCAGCAGCTCCAATGGCTCTGGACAGATTGTTAAAACATTCATAAATTGCTCGTACGTAGTCATCATAAAAATGGATGCAAAAGTTCCACTGAAAAAAGGAATAGCGCAAGGACATGTCCTAAGTGAATACGAAAGTGTGAATGTACCACTTCCTTCCTCACTCATTTTTCCTAGTCAAAGTCAAAGTGCTTTGTTTCTCGCCAACGAACTTCCATGCAAATATCTTATGCATAATATAATGATCCATTCATGATATGATGGGAAGACTGGGAAAGATGTTTATTATTAAACATTTTAATTTTCAGAGAACGCTGTGTGCATTTGTGGATTGGATTGCATATTATTATTGAAAGAGTCAAAAGAGAACCACATGATTAACTTTCTTTGAATAATTATTATATGTTTTCTGGGTGGTCCTCGTCAAAACTAGTTCAAAGTAGAAGTAGAAGGTATAAAAAAATCAAGGCCTTTGAAAGGGACTGTGAGCTCAAACAAATGCACGAACAATATGTACTCCTCCAGCGATGCAAAATTGAATGCAATTAATTTACGACATAGAGCGAACCTACTTTTGGAAACGTTAAGCTTGCCCGAGAGTAGATATATTGCTCTTAAAGTTGGGATGCCACAATGGATGGAAATCAAAATCTTAAATGGTCATTGGAATGGAAACTTTATCATTTCCATTTGTTTGTGCATGCATCCATGTAAGTATTTTGGTAAGAAGATGGGAAAAATATAGTGGCTTGTTAGGGCAATCTCCTCCTTTTTCCTTATTAATGAGATCTTTGCTACCTTCTACGAGCATAAGTATCATAGTCATACAATACGAATTTCCTAGTTTTGCAGGAGTTACCATTTGGTATCATCCATAAAAGGCCTTCTTCCCATTGTCTTTTCCTGTGAGTTAGCTAGTCAAGTGAGTGTGTAGTTGACTTAAGTGAGTCCTTCCCACCACCATTTTCTTAGGTCGATTTTCTCTGGTGGGTTAGTGTATTGGCCTTGACAGGAGCACTTAGTTGATTATTTTCCTCTTTTAGTGAGTGTTTGTGTGTGTAGACCACCTTTTACAAAAAAGGAACAATGGCTAAAAGCATCACCCCTGTCACCATATACACCAGACCATTTTCGGATGAATTAAAGAAAAGCATCAAGCCGTTTCGGAACTATGCATACTTAATAGAACGGGCTCAAAAATGGAGAAGAAAGGAAATTATTAGATGGCGCATAGCTACTAACGCATTCACCATTCTTTTTTTTTGCCATTTAGCAACCCAACTGCGAGTTTACCTACTGCTTACCTGTAAGAAAGCTTGTTTCCTTTCTTCCATGAATCGATATCTCAAAGGGGTAAACTTTTCCTGGAAACCGCGAACGAAAAAATGGCTTTCCGATTTAAAGGAAATTCCAATTTTTTTTAAATCTTTCAAAAAACAAATATCAATTTGATATGAAAGGGAAAAAAATACATTAAGAGATTCTTTCGACTCTCATTTCCTTCCCTTTGACATTGTGTCATTTCTTTCCTTTTTCTATTCCGATTCCGTTTTTGTTTGGAAAGATTTGCGAGCCTTCCAAGAAAATAATATAGTAGTAACTGGAGCTTGTTTGCGAGTCATGAAATAATACATAATAGCATTGGCAGGAAAGGATTGACAAATAATCAAACTTTAACCCCATTAAGAAGTCTTGGATTTGCATGCATCCTCTCGAGTTATGATCACCGCATGACGTTGGTTCGAATTTGAGTTGCTTGAATGATTCTGATTGTATGTTTTAGCTAGGAATTTAAACATTTTACTCTGATCATGTTAAATGATCTAGAGTAAGTTTGTGCTATGTAACCTTAAATCTGTAAAGACGATGGAAGTTTCTGTAATATAAAATGCGAAATTTATTTTTTTGGAATGGAGTGAACTATACTTCGTTGGTTCTTAAAGATGACGAGTGAGTCATTGTGAAAGTTTAAACCGAAGAGTTAGAAATAAGTTAGGTTAAAGTGCATTTTTGTCGAAGTCAGTTTTCTTTCTAAAAAAAAATAAAGATGAACATTATTATTGTTGAAAGGGCGATATAAAGTCCAAAGCTATTCATGTAGCGCGTAAGTATGCCGTCTCTTCTTGTTAGAGAAAGTGATAAAGAGTAGGAAAAAACTTGTGCTTTTTAGATTTAAAATCTGTTTATACGACCCTTATGAACCATTAATGAAATTTGACGGCACACTTCATAACTGCCTATCCACATTAGCGAGGGAAAGTGGTGGCGCGGGGCTGATCATGAGATGGCAAGGGGAAAGTGTGCATGCATAGGTAACTTTTTGATTATGCACTCACAGAGCTGCCATTTCCACTGTACGTCTCTCTTGTCATGCCTTGTTCCATTTATATGTACATATGATTATTACGGAAAGCTTGATTGGATGGATGGTTTAGGGAAAGTTAACGAAACTTTATAGGAGCTCAAGCGCTGAGAGCACGAATTTCGCATGAGTTGTGCGTTGTGAAGCAACAATGAAATGAGGAAGGAAGAGCATCAGAGCAGCGATAAACGTTGCATTTTTTTCGTGGAACACTCCTTTGATGTGGCTCTCTGGCATCTGGGAAAAAATGTGTAAATACTTAGTGTGGAGCTACAGAGTGCACTCTACACTCAAAATATTATCTGGCTCAGGAAGGAGCGAAGAAACGTTTCAAGGTAATAATGAGCATGCCATATAGGATGTGCGGCTGGATAGATTGAAAATGATGGGAAACGGTGATGATGAAGATTACGATTACGGTAGAAAATATAGATGAATTGTATTTAGTAATTCGAGAAAAGTTTTTAACTCCTGCTTCAAGAGAACTTTATGGGATAGTGATGGCGCTGAAAAAATTTTCCCTCCTTTTATTTTTTTCAGATGATGACCAGTATGAGCTGGAAGGAAAGGACTTGAGCTTCTCCTCTTTACTTGCGGCACATGGGCGAAGACGCTCGGAGCGAAGTGTTTCATACTCCTCATGTTCCTGGTCTGATGTATCCATAGGCTCGGAAACGTTACCACGGAGACCATTAAGCGTTAACCCTTCAATCTCTAAAGGACTGTTGGTGGTATCCGTCGAGAGTCGCGGGAGAGAAGTGACGTTCGTTGAGCATTATACATCTCCGCATTTGATGACACTTCCTCCAATTTTCTTGGCTGCGTCCAGGGGACGTTCCACCCCAGTCGTACTACTTATGCAATATGGCGCTAAGGGAAATATTGCGGTGAGTAAACAAATATTAAGTATGTACGGATGTTGAATTAGTTTTGCAGTAGACAAAAACATTATGTGATTGGTGTATGTATGACGCAAAGAGAGGAAGCGTGTTTACCACCAGGTACATGCTACATCACATCCATACGATTCACGTGTGTGAGTGTGAGTGATCATTTTCAGCCACTACATAGTTCTTGTAAGATGATAATCTCGATGCAGTCTACCGGAGGACATGCTCTCACTTTAATATAATACCTTTTGACACTCCACAAGAAAAACTAATCTTTGTGAGATGTCAAGCTGACAATGAACTGAAATGAATCTGCTCTCATGACAAAAAAGTTTCGTGAGATTTGGTAAAATGATAAACTCAACTTTTACGCGAGAAAAAAAGAAAGCTTGTAGTGATGATACATATTATGAATGCTAGTTTTTTCAAGTATTCTTACTTATTCTAAAAAATTCCTTTTTCCTGGTATGGAATGCCCTGTTTACTGAGGTACGCAAAACTTATTATACGACTAGAAAATGAGCGTGGAAATTGATTTGCTTCTTCTCGTATTTAAATCTAGTTACATAAGTTGATGATTGCAGTTTCACAAAATTACTACCATGATCATGGTTTTTGGAACAGAGGAAAAATTGATATTGAGGGGGAAACCCGTTATCACTGCATAGATGATAAAAAGGATGAATTTCTAAGTGGAGAAAAGAGGTTAGTGGGAGAATCGTAGGAGTAGGAAGATAGTCTCATAATTTCCGGAGAGTGAATCCATGGTTGCTGTAATAATTAGATTCCTTCACTCGTGCACTGACTATATGAGCTACTACTGTGAGGAAGGAGGGATAAATCGTTCAATCAATTTCTGTTGCTTTGAAGCGATTCGTTCGCTGTGAGAGGTTATGTGGAATAGAAAAATTAAATGGCATTATATAGAATACACGTGACTTAAGAACTGGAGATTCACTGCTTTTTAAAAGCTATGATTTTATCAAACAAAATAAAAAACGTTTTGAAACGAATATTATATAAAATTAGATGTTTTTATGTTTTTCTGCCACTGACTACTATTGAAACATTCATAAGAGGCACTTCAACTAAAAAAATAACTTTGTTGTACAAGACTGGCAGGACAGAGAAAATCCATCGCTCGATTCGAAATACGCTTTTGCCAAATTAAATTAGTTAGGTATTTTCGAGGAGTTTTGCTAAAGAAGTCTTCAAACAAATTTTATCCTGATTGTGGAAAGTTTGTCATTGAAAGGAATAACTTTCAAAACATTTTTGCTGTTACTTTTAAGCAAATCTCTTTGTCGTAAAGCGTATCGTATAAGTATAAGTTCAAGTGCTTTAATTATTCATGTTCATGTTCATACAAAACTTAAGAATGGGAAGTTTGATGCTTTCACCATCATCGATCGCAACAATAATTGTTGGATGTGTACATTACATTGGTTTTTAGCAATGACTGAACCTCCTTGAAATGGAGTTCAATGTAAACAGCAATGTAGTACGTACTTAATAGAGTTCTGTTGAACAGAAAATGCGTATAATAATTGAAACATAGGAGCGAGCGGTGAAAGTAATGTCCATGTGCTTTTAGTACTTACTGTTGCTGCCTTGAACATGTCGCTCATCAAAAGATGAAGCTGTCGTTTGTAATACATATACGCTTTTAATCTCATATCTTTGTTTTACGGCCTAGACAATGCGACATTCTCGACAAACTCTAAAACCCGTGCCTAGTGCTAGCCGGAGTGGAAGGGGAACTTGAAAAATGTGTGCAGGGAAGATAAAGTGAGATCTAAACGTCGTATGTCGAGGCACTAAAATTTTATGAATCCGTAGCATTTTTTCTGTATTTTCTACCTCAGGCATCTGTACAAATCATACCTAGGTAGTTTATTTGGAGCAGGTAAAAGCAGAGTTTGCACACTGTACCGCATAAAAGTGAAATAAATCTGATGCGGAGGGAGAGGAATTGAGGAGCGTGACTGATCAAGGAAGGAATTTTGAATGACAAGGCGCGTTTGTTAAGGGAAAACATAGTGTCTCTTAATGCCTACCTCATAATGAAAATGTGCCTCTGATTTGACACAAAATTGGTCTGGTATGCAAATGATCCTGTTTCAGCATTCCTGGTGGAGGAACACAGGCAACTGATAATAAAAAAGAGCTGGTGGAGCGAGGGAGGAAAAAAAACATCATGATCATCATGTCTTCCCTCACGTCACAATGTATGATGATGATATGATGAAATAGTGAGATAAGACTGAAATTTTTCATTAGGATTCCCTGGGCAACACTCCTCTTCATTTGGCCGTGATACAGAATCCAACCCCATGGGATGTCATTTTAGACTTGATGGAAGGTGGATCCAGAATCTTTGTTCGTAATGAGCGTGGAATTTCACCTCATGACCTACTCCCGCCTATACTCAGGCTTCAGAAGGAATTAGTTGCGGATTGTTGGCTGGGGTTGGTGCTCGAGGATGCTGCCCACATGATTGAACAATCTGAACAAGGTAATGATAATAAAATAATAATAAAAAGATTGGCTCTCAACAACCACAAGAATGTAATACATATATGTACATAGTATGCATGCTTATTATTTGTTGAAAAAAAATCTCTTGGCTCACAAGCACAAATAAATGGTGTTGGGTGAAAGTGATTGTAAATCGCAGACAAGCATCGAATTATTCTTGGCTTCGATTGCAGTGCTGTGCCACTGTTGATAGAGACTTTGTTGAATGTTGAAAGGGAAAGCAAGCGCCTGTTCTTTTCTCACAGTCAATATTAGTTTAAATATTTCATGTCTGGTAGTTGCTGGTGCCCTTGCTTTCTACCTATTCTATTTTGTGAACTATTTAACAAGAAAAGCTTTTCATTCTTTTCAGACCATATACACTTCTTGGTACGTATCCGTACGTACGTACACAAAAACAAAATCTGGTTTCATACACAACCATATTTTAGTTTTGGCAGAGTTGAAAAAAGGCAAATTGTATTTTAGACAAAGAGCTGAAAGTGGCAAAGAAAGAAACGTTATTTGTCTGCCCTGAAGTGATTCACAGACATGCTGACATAATGACTGACTGTAAAGTGTTGCGCAACTGGGAGTTTCTTGTATTTCATGACTCTCTCATGTGATGTGTTGTTAGTCGTGAGCCGCTAATTTTTTTCATGGTCCTAGCTTTTGGCTTTCACTCTTTTGTGATGTAAAAAAGGACTCTTGAGTATTCCCAAGTGCTCAGCTAGCTCCTATCCCCAGTTTTTTCTAAAGCCCTTCTTTATTTTATTGGTCTCAACGGGGCTCCCACCTTCCACCCCTCTCTTGTGTTGTTTTCTGGTTATTTCAGTCAAATTTTAGTTGTTTAGCCACTTTTATTTATTGTGAAGCTCGTCCGTTTAGAATCTAAGTATTTTAGTAATGAAAAACATTTGCTTGCAGGCATTCATGTTTTAATTTATGTTTTGATGATACAAATTGCAAACAGAATGTTTATACTTTTTTAAAAGAGCAAAAACAAGTATGATTCTTCAGAATGGAAATTTGTTGTTGATGGTGACGATGGATGGTCGTCTCGTCTCCCCTAAACCTACCGCGGAGAAAGTTTTCCCAATGAAAGAAGAGAACTGTAGGCAGGCTTGCTTCCCATCCCTAAGTAATACAAGACAAACATAGTCTCTTTATACCTCTGTTTCTGGTGGCTTTCCACTTCAAATGAAAACGTTTACTTGAATACATTGCATACATAGTGGACGGATGAGCGAAACCTATTTTATGGGATGATGAAGGCATTGAAATGTGAAAAATGAAAATTTATGCACACAAACAACCCATCAAAACTGATCGCAGTTCAGCTCAAGTGACTAGCGAAAATTTCGGTTGACTTGCCTTTGCTTAGGTTTAATAGTGGGAAAAGACGCTGTTTCTAAAGTGACTCTCAACAAGATTTTGAAGTGCATAGTCAGTCAGTATTCACTTTTCCAGTCGATGAATTCTGTGGGAAAAATACCTGGCCAAACGAGCTGCGTATATATGCAAGGGGCACGAAGAGGTATTCATATGAAACGAGACTTCTTGTGCAAACTAAAAGCCGAGGTATTAATAATTTAAAATATTTGAAGTAGTTAGTTCGGTTTTATAGTGTACGCGATATGACTATGACATGTGCAATTGAGATTCGTGGGTAAAAATACCGCTTGCTTTCCTCTCCTCAGGGCGAAGTGGGCGAAGGGGAGAACGTGTTTTATTTATACATTAGAACATGTACCTACCTATTCATGCTTGTAGCGTGCTACACAATAAGACTTTCGAAGTCTGCTGTTTAAAATATTGAATATAGGCTCGATGATGAATATTGATGATGAGCACGCGGTGCATGCCGTGTCCTGTTGGCAGTACTTGTGATTCATTGGTTTACTGATACGGTTTACTTTGGTTCTGCAGGGGCTCGAGATACCAGCTCGCGATCGAGTCGACTTTTCAAAAAGCTCCATGAGGCGAGATACCACCGTGAAAAGAATGCAGAGGGTAAGGGTCCATCTCAAAAGGCAACTGGGAAGGGAGCGACGGGTGGAGGGTATGGTGGCGCAGGGGGACAAGGAACATCCTCAATGACCACCGGTGCTGGTGCTTTCGGGGGTGTAACTAGTGGAGTAGAACAATTTTTAGCTTGTGAAGTGCCTACGCTTAGTGAAGGACCATCGTCTGCTATTCCAGGCCCATCTCAAACTGTAATTAAGGTTTGTTCATTTAGTTTTTGTGTTGTCTTCAGCTACATATCTTTTTTAACGAGGATGAACAAAACGGATTTTAATTAGTTTTCCTCTGACGTTGAGCATGCCATTTCATGTACAATCACCGTCATTTAAAGCTACATATTATCTTGGCTGGTACTGGTACATAGTTGCTGCTGTTGTTTTTAAAGTTTGAAACGTACCTATTTATTGATAATGGCAGTAAGTGCATTAAAGCGAGATCATGAAAATGGAAAAATATGAATTTTTATTTCCCTTCCTTAGTAATTTAATTTTGTGAGCTTGTAGTCTGTAGCATGCACTATCATGCCACTTCGTAGATATGTATGCAAGAACGATGGGGCAAATGAGCGAAATTAAAAGGCTGTATGTTTTGCCATTTAAGCTGATATCGTAACAGTAAAGCGCAAAATGTGATAGGCCAAGGTACAGAAAGGCTCTTGAGATATTTCTTGAGCAATATAATAAAGAAAACGTTTTTGGCCAGGGAAAATTGCCGGGATTTTGTTGGAAACGTAATTTAGACACTTTCATTGTTTATTCTTTTCGGACAAGTCCGGGCAAACAGCTTTAGGCAGTGTGTACCCGACCATTGCAGCTCGCCATGCACAAACACACAAAGTTAATCACTATAAATGGCCATTTTCCCTTTGGTTTTCGAGATGTTATGCCATGCACAGATTTTTACAAGTCTGAAGCAAATGAATCTCCATAGAGAGTCGTCTGTGAGTTGGAGCCAAAGCTTTACTGTCCTTTTATTTTTTTGAAGCATTTTAAAGCTCACCAAAATTGCCTTTCTCAATCCTCACAAAACTTACAAGTGGAGGAATGCTTAAAGTGAAAAAATGTTTTCGGACTTGCTTTCCTTTCTTTTCTGTATTCGTGCTATACTCTCTCTCTCTTTGTTCTTGACAGCTTTGCATTGTTATAAAGCGCTCCAGCCAAACTATCTGTAAAATAAAGAAAGAGAAACAAGATATATTTTCTAAAGAATTGTTTTCGGAACGAGAAAATGACCCCCATTCTCATATATTTTTCCCGACATCAAAATAAGTTGGAAATCCTCCTTTCAATTCTATGCTTGTTTCAATTCATGTTATACAACAAAGTGTACAGTTTTGCATGCCATAATTAATCAATCTGCCATTGCAGTGCAGAACCTTTGCAAGCGCTGTATAAGACCTTTACCGCAGAAATTGAACTCAAGAATATCCTTCATTGAAATTTCTAAAAATCCACAAATAAAAAATCCATTCAAGTATTTGCCTACAATTTTAGACTTTTTTTAAATACAAATCTGGAAAAAAGAATCTTACTATGCAAATACATGCTTTAAAATAAAATTTGCCTCCGCTGTAACTGTATTTTAGGAAGATGTAAAAATATTATTGCATCCCATCACATTCAGCCAAGTATTTAGGTATGACATGTGCGTAGGCGAGTGTCAAATACATACAAGCCCTAACGCACACTACAGGGGCTAAACAAAGCAACACGACATGAACCATACATACACCTTTTACTTTTTTATACTTTGAAGACAGGGAACCTGTCTAAACCTGATAAGAGTTATCGGAAATTTGATATTCAAAGTGAAAATAAAGTAAAAGAATGGTTTCCGGTTTCAATCTTATTTGTTGGGGTCTCAAACCTAAAATTTCGGAGTGGGCTGAACCCCAGATTCAAAGTTTTGTTTTTTCTTGGAAGGATGAGAAAATTGAAAATCTGAAGGTATAAGTAAGATTGTTCTACGATGGAAAATAGAAAGTTTGGTTTAAGTAGCCTAAAGCACCACAAAATATGGAAGAAGAATGGAGGCAAGGAATATTTAAAATGCACTAAACTACCTATCCTATTAAAGTAATTAGTAAGCCTTTGAGAAACTACTTTTAAGCATCAAAATAAATAATAAGTACATATTATGTGTAGTCGATTTCCGTTCTACTTTTAGTCGGCGTTGGGCAAAGCATGTACACACGGTAATAAAATTCGGTAAAATAGTAAAGAAGCAGCGAAAGGAGGAAAAGGAATAAAGATTGTTTTTTTATAAATCGGTTCAATCTGAATTACATTTATAGACTTGTTTAACTAATTTTTGCAAATTTTGGCGCAACTTAGGCGCCACGTGATAGCGCTAATCGAGTCGTCTCATCAAATTTCATCTATAACATATTTGCACATTTTTGCGCCGCCTGGCGATTAAAATTTGCAAATCTGACATCGCAATTCGATTCAGCATACTTTAAAACCGTGGTATCACAATTTACAGCAGAATTTGGCAAGCTTTGCGAAGGTTACAAAGAATTTTTGTAAAAGTGTGACAGACGGACAGACAGACCGACGGACGTACAAGGTGATGCTTGGCTGCTTAATAAAAGATATAGTTGAAAAGTTCGTTTTAAAATAGAAAAAATGCGTAAATAATTTTATGCTGACATAGATTGCTTATTTTTCCAACTCTTGAAGCTTGAAAAAGAGTTATAATTTATAGAAAGCAGAGTGACAGGTGAGAGATTAGGTAGCCGGACAGATACGCTTAACCCAAAA
>JAHZNI010003392.1:0-10626 GCA_027744415.1 Seira ritae | reverse complement strand
GAGGAGAGTGGAATATTACAGAGACTATATTAATAACGTGCTGAAGGCGATTACTCTCGATGGATGCAACGTGAAAAAAGTAATGTCATCAATGTGAAATACTAATACAATAATTAATTTTCAACTAATTGTTTTGTAATTTATTTTCATTTCAGCCAGAACACGTACTCCCAAGCAGTCTCAGGCCTATTTGAAGAAGCTCTTTGCGGACAATGGATTTCCCCGTCCTTGAACTGAATAGGTAACCAATAATGCGATTGGTTATGAAAGTAAAATGAAGTAAAAACCAGTGTTTTTTAAAGAAACAAACACTGACAAAGACATTGTTTATTATTGTCACATTCACATCATCACATAAATTTACAACAGAGTATTTGTGTGCCTATTTCATGGCTTTATTCAATAAAATGCCTGTACAATATAAGTTATATTGTTATTTATAATCAAAGATGAGATATAATGTGATGTTGAAAAGAGACTAAATTTATTGCACTAACATTAAAGTATGATGTGTGTTGTATTGTTCAAATACACGTTTCATATTTTAGGAGATTCAAAATACTTTTTATGTGTAAGTGAAAATGTGTAAGCAGAAGCGGACAAATTCTAAACGGAAAAGCATCGTTCAATTTTTTAGAGCTCTAAATATTATTTGCCACTTGCAACTTTCCAGCTTCTTTTTTCTCCACCATTTCACATTACGCCTAACCAACACCATAAACATATTTTTTTGTATACCGTGGAAGACAGTAAGGTTCATTCTGATTTAAATAGCTCAAGAGATAAGGAGAAAAATTGAAAACGTAGGAGTACATAATGATCATGATGATATAAACTTTGTTTCCAGTTATAATTTAGTCGATTTAAGTAAGTACTTAAAGAACAAAATCTGTTTCAAACTTTTCGTTTCATGGAAGACCATAATAATACGGTGGCGGTTGTAATAGTTTTATGATTTTGCTAAGGAAGAAAATATCTCAAATTCTTTTCCCTAAAAACTGTTCTCTTCAAGAATCCATACCCTTTTGCATGATGCAATTAAAATTTTCCTGGAAAAGAAAGTATGTATCTATTTTTTGTTCATCTTTTTTAGGCTCCTAAGAAGTTAGAGAAAGTTTTCCTATTGCTTTTTATCCCACATTTTTTGTTGTTTTTTTACTCTTTCGGAATTCTTTTCACAACTCTTTGGCTCTCTTCAGAAGACTTGCCAGCCTTTACAAGGTAGTCTAGAAAACAAGGATGGGATTTAAGGAGATAAAACGAAATGCCTTTGGAAGGATCTTACAGGAAGTGAAAGCTGCAAGTTGTTTGTTGATCTCATTCTTATTAGCATCGAAGAAATGGATTTTTTCCTGTGAAATTTTATGAGTCCTTCGTTTTCCAGACTACACTCGTTAAAGTGTTCCGAAGAGAGCGGAATAAAACTGTCCCGTGTACATGCATATATTATGGATTTCTTTTCCCGAAATGGTCGGTGTGCACTTAAATTACCAAATGTGAGCTTGCTTTCAGGATTTCGAGTCCAAATCATACAAAGAAAATACAAAACCCAACCCATTTTACATTTTCCCCACCCGGCTAAACTAATTAAAGTAGCTGTAGACATAGACACCAATTTACTAATCACACCGATTTGATAAGTATTTACTCAGGTATTTTTTTATTGTCACGAAACAGGGAAGACATGTAATATTCAAATATTGTTGTTATCCTTTTTGGAAGCTACTCGTACTCATCTCATCTCAGTATTTTATGATCCACAAATATTTTGTTAACAATAAGAATTGCTTTGACTAATTTTACTTCCTAAATGTGCCGCTGACTGACTACAAAAGGGATTTGTGCATCTGCCCTAAAAGATCATTATTTTGTGTAAAAGCTGTCTACTCTGCAAGTGCTCTTGATAAAACTAAATACTACACGATAAATTCTGCTAGACTTTCATTTCACTGACTCCAAAGCCTTTTCTTGGGAAAAGTGCCAAAACACTTTCTGTAATTTGAAGTGTACGTACTTGTCGGTCGTCGTTCTGATGCGATCGATTATGCAAGTATGTTGCCGTGGAGAGCAAACTTGAGATGATATGACCTACTTCAAGGGCGTCTTGGTATTGGCGGAGTGTTTTTTTTAAATTGTCGCCATAACAAATTCAAAAAGTTTGCTTCCTTGAAAAAATAGCTTTAAAGTATTTGGGATGCAAAGATGCATGAAATTGGGGACTTTTCTTTAATTTTTTTAAAGCAATAAATCATTTTTCTCCGTGAAGGGAGGGATTAGAGACTGTCGAATAAAAGTCATGCAAAAGCGGAACGGGAAGAAGACATAAACTGTGCTTGTGATTGTGCATAATATGATGATCTTAAAATGAGGAAATGTGCTTGAATAAACTTAAATAAATAATAGCCGTGCCATATAATGATGTAAGCAATGGGAGGCTTCCTTAAAAAAGTGCAATTTTCTTATGCAAATTTTTTCTTATCTTGTCGAGAAGATGCTACCATAGCATAGCACTCCTTTTTACTGCATGTCGCCTTCGAGAAGATAGGCGAGTGCTTCCAAATCCTCTTGAGTCAGCCTTCCTCCAGCAGGCCTTTCCATTTCTGGGGCGCCATCATCACCATCTGCGTCCGGGATGCGGGCGTTTCGCATTTGAATGTGTGGAAGGAGAAGTTGAATGTTGGGAGTTTTCTGCTTCATTCGGAGCTCTCGGAAGCTGGAAATTGGAGCTTCGGGTCCAGCCCTAAAAATTGATAAAAAACATAAAGATAAATAATATAAAGTAAGGTAAACTAGAAGACTATATTGAATAATATAATCTTTATTAATTAATTAGCTCACCTCTTATCAAAGTTGTTATGTAGCCTGTTGAACAGAGAGTCGTGATCGATAACCGACACTGCTTTATTGTATCGCAATGAAGGTCTTCGTCCCCACCCAATGTACCGTTTTTGCCTGAGTCCCTCTCCACCAGTGTGAGCGACAACTTCCAGGTCGTCCGCGGAAGCAACAATAGGCATCCGAACGGAGCCCAAAGCCGCGGGCACAGTTCCAGAGGAAACACCACCTGAAGTAATCTTTGCACTTTGCTGGGCCTGAGCCTCAGCCGCGGCCTGAGGTAATTTTGCGCACAGGGCGCAGCAAATCAGGGAAAATAAAACGAGTGCTTGAGCAGACATTGCAATTATTCCGTTGGAGGAAATAGCCATTTCTGTAGGATACTAGCTCGAAGTTATATAATATTTTTGAATAGTGGATAAAAAGTTTAGTTCTATTCTTCTTATGTCTCGAGAGAACTTTCCCAAGCGTTGGGGGTGAATTGAAACAAGGAATTCCTGAAGATGAATAACAGAAGCTACCTAAGTTGTGCCGATGAACGCTCCCAAGTGACTACGCAAAATATTTGGGAGGAATGCTCCTTTTTTAGCATCGACTCGACTCTCTTCTGAGACCAGCAGAAATTCAGGGAGAACGTTGTCCTGTTGCCTGCTTTATACTTTCCTCCTTTCTTCTGGAATGGAATTCTGCTACCATTAGGAAAAAACTGCATTCATTTTTTTACTGGAATCTCTCCAGAGGTCTGAAAGGAAAAATTTCCGTTGTGCTCTGGGGGAAATATAGGACGATATAATTGAAGCTAATAGATTTAAACGGATATAGTATGCATGTATATACGTGGTCCTTTCAGTCCTAGTCCTGATGCAAATGCTTACGTGCGCTGCAAAAATGGGGAAACGTTATTTGGAAGATGTGAATGTGGAGTACCAAATGCTGCTACTAGCTCTTCTCTTTCTCGTGAAACGAATTTCCAGAACACGGAGGAAGTTGTTTGAGCAAACGGTGGTGGTGGTATGGTATAGAGCAGAGCAAATGATGTTTTTTTCCGAAGCTGGAAGCTGATGCTGCTGGTCGATCACGAGTGACCGCCCCCGTAGATTGGGGAAAATAAGTACCTACGCTTCCTAGCTACCTAACTGTACCTAAATACTTTGCCAAATTCCATTTCCAGAAAAATGATGTAATCCTATAAGGCTTCTGGCTGAATGAATTCAATTGAATGGGAATGAGAATAACATTTTAATTCTATTCCGGCTTCTGTGGGGCAAAACGGGAGAGGGAAACGGAAACTCGAAGATTTTTTTTCAGAAGAGGATATTTCCTGTTTGTAAGGGATTTTTTCTTCGGGAAGATATGAAAAGTCGGTTTGGCTTGAGGAATCCACGAGTTGTTACGTGGGATGAAATTGGAATGATATCATTCCTGAAAATCGTTATGAAAAATCTATACAAGCATGCAAATAAAATGGTAAAGCATTTCCAATAACAATAATAAAAGAAGTATCAAAATAGATCTAAACAGACTATTTAGTTGGGCGATAGGAAGTACAAAGAAAATACTTTTCGTGGTTTATAGAAAATCCTCCACATAAAACTCGCTAATTATTGAGCTGTTAATTAGGCTTCCACAAAATGTTACCATTTTTTTCTGCTCATAAAAGACTTTCAAAAATATTTGGATTGATTATGCAAAAACAAAAAAAAATGCAACTGTGAAGCAGCAATTCTTTGAAAAACGACTTTGTTTCAGTACATCAAAGCAGTGCAAAATATGATAACGTTCTCATTCATCATGATTGAAACTAAAAGTTGTACTTCAAGCCTCCATTTTTATTCCATAAACATCTCAAAACTAGGTCGACTGGACACTTGAACATTTCAAAATATCACCCTATAAATAAAGTGTCCATGAACTTCACCATTTATCTTGAACAACATAAAATTATGGGGCTGTATGACTTGTCACTTTCAGTCTCTACATCGTAAAGATAAAAGATAAGAAAAGAGAAAAATATACAAAGCACAAGTAGTAGTAACCCAAAAGGAAAACTCAAAGCCCTTGACGCATATAATCTTCTCAAGAAAAAGTTTCTGCAACTTGATCCATAATTGTGCTCATCTTGGCCATCCATCTTAGATTCGCCATCCGTTTTTTTGCAAACTTTTTTTTATTCTGGTTGGAAGAGATAAAAAAAGTTTTACTGGTAGACTTAGAGGCGTTAGATAATAATATGTACTTCAGCAACTAGCTACGAGCAAAAATTATCCGACGCGAGAAAGAAAAATATATGTGTATTCTAGTGGCTGAGAGCAGTGGTAGTATTAAGCTGAAGTAAGGCGGAATTTCGGTCTGTAAAGCGTCCTCGAAAATTATCCGAGAGGGGAAATGAGTGCGGCCATATTACACATTTCTCTTTTAATGGCCCTTAATTAGATTTACAATGGCACATGGTTTGCGCTAATAAAAATGTAAAACCTCACGACTCGCCAGCTCCCGAAAGCCTGAAGACTTACAGTTTTCTCCCATGCCACACTACCACTTGTGGAAGGGACGTTGCATAAATACTGTGCGGTGGCAGTGGACTAAGGATCCAGCCAGGAGGCACGAAAAGTAGGGCTTTTCATGAGTCATGGAAAGCTGGCAAAAAATCCCTTTAAAACTACATACATTTTTGCTGACGGTGCCAAGTTACAGTTTAAAGCTCCTCATTTTTTCAGAACCAAGCTCATACGTATAATTCAATCTAGGCAGCAGTTTAAGTATCATACCACTACCTACAGCCACGCCAAACAAGTGCCCCCCCACCTCATGATGCCTTTCCTTCTTCCCTGTCCCAGAAAAAGTAGGACTTTGGTTGTTGGGTCTGGGAAGGAAACGCGAAGGGAATGAAAATGAGAATGTGAGCCATGAACCATGCACAACATGGCGCAACTCTTCCAGAGACAATCAATACTTAGTGAAGAGGAACTTATGTTGCCCTTCCCCCCTCCACTTCAAACTTAAAAGAATGGGGTTGTTGTATGCTATATGTGATATAATGTACATATTTACTCCATTTCTTCTCCACTGGAATGGGAGTAGGGACTGAAAAGGATCGGATCTGGATTCTCAAGTATTTTTTTGTTTGTGGTGTGCATGCGACGATGATGATGAGTTATCCTATCCTTCAGAACTTTGCAAGTCCTACTCGAGATTAGATGAAAGTAGGTTCTAAGGACTATAAGAAAAAACAAACATGTTCCTTCTTGAGTACTTCAAACAATCCCAGATCCAAGCCTGTTTTTCCCTACCGCCTTAAGGGTTTGTTCTTGTTCGTTGCTCGTGTTGGAATGTGGCTTGGCATGGCATGGCATCTATTTGGCAGTAGTCCCTTGAGGATAAGTGCTATCACCATTTTCTCAGGCGAATGATAAATACTAATACTGCTCGCGTGATGTAATGATAATTTCTAATACTCTAATGATAATTTCTCGCGTAATGATAATTTCTAATACTGCTCGCGTGAGTCGCGAGTTCTTCCTTATATATGGCTTAACTTGTGGCATCTGCGGGGTTATCTAGAAATGTATGAAAATTTTGAAGTTGTAGCCAGCGTTGCTTGTAGCCAGACTGTCGGGAAACGATGTATGTATGTCTCCTTGTTTACTCACTTTTCATTACATTTGTCTTCGCGCTTGAACTAACGACGTGGTAAAATGAATGTTTCCCCAGAACTAGAACTAGAACATGTGGAGTCGTCCCTGTAGGAACTACTTGTAGTTATGGATGTAGAAATGTGCACCAAAAGGGAATACTACACATGACGATTGAACTTGCCATTTCATTCTTCCCATTGTACTTAGAGTTGCCATTCTCGCTTTCCTCTCTTCTGGATTCTAATTTTCAAAGGGAGAGAATGCAAGTAAAATTGAAACACAAAGGCGGTTATAGGATTGTAAACCAATTTTCGGGAAATGAAAGTGCAAGCGAGAAGCCACAAAATTACCGAATCAACCTCGTGTTGAGTCGAGTGAGTGCCAAAATTAATTTGGATTTCTTCAATGCGCATAATTAAAACAGAAAATTACATTTCAGCAGAACAAGAAATTAATTTCATTTCCTCTGTTGAACATGAAGAGGATGAAAGAAGGAGGATATCAAACTACACACACATTGCTCGATACGTTTGTGTTGGAGGTGAAATGATGAAATCTCATTTGGTATAATATTTGCGAAATCTCTTCCTTTGAAGCTAATTCTATACTTGCGAAGTATTACAAGCATTATATTATACCATTGCTTTTACGTACATAAAAGCATACGTACATACACTTGTTAAGTGTACATGATTGCTTCCAATTTCATTTTGCAGACTTTCCCTTTTCACGTTTTCTTCCTTTTGCAATAATGTGTCTTTTTCCTTGTTCCGCATTTCCCTGGGTCAATAAAGTGAAACAAAATTCAGCAATGTGCTGCACCAACAAAAATGACAGAATACGACCGTATTTCACTTTAAATTCTTTCCACTCACATATTTTCCCATCTTCAACTGAAAATTGCGAAAAATGCTGGTGCTGGCTCTACAATCACGTTAAAGTATTTTATGGCAAGGGATGGAACTGATATCGTCATCATCATCACGTTACAGATGCGCACATTCATTTAATGGTTTCAAACGACAGATAATATTACCTTTGATATTTAACTGAGCATGAGCATGAGTTGCAAGTGCACAACCGCTACCGCCATTATCATCGCTTTAATTTCCCATTTTCATTTTCGACCCACGTTTCGTTCAATTCAAGTCCCTCATTTCATACAGCGATAAAAACGTTTAGTCAAACCTGTTTCTTTCCCTCTTGCCTTAAAAGGGAGAGACAATGACAATAGAGAAGCTGAAGTATTGTTTCTGGTCGTGACTCAAAGAACACGACAGTTAGTTCCGCGCCCACTACAAAAGAAAAGGGCAAGGGTAAAACCTAACCACCTTTGTTCCACACAAAAGGGAAAGAAATTCCAGAGGTCCACTCGGCCGCAGTGATGGTAAAGTCTTGGAAAACTTTTCCAATGAACTCGAAAGTACTCTCCAGTGAGGTTTATTCCGACCTTTTGCCCTACAAACAAACATCTTTTGCACTTTTTCCACTTTCTAAACTTTTTAGTAAGTAGGAATGCATGAATTTGTGTCGTGCTTACAAATGTGTTTTAATTATTTTTACACCCACTCTGACAATTTTTTTTACAGATTTTTACTGTCCCGTCAATTAAAAATTAAGGACGAAATACGTGTTACTGTTATGAAATGTTAAACAATCAAGTTCCAGAGTGGGAGTGGGAAGAAACATGTTCAATTTAATTGAATCGTGTGCGAGGAATGGTTTTAATTAGGGGAGCATGCTGTGCCAACGCCACCTAAAATCTATCGTATGCCTTTAAACGTGTGATAAAGCAAAAATAATTATGTCATAATTTCTATTTTATTTAATTAATGTTCGATGGAACTGAATGAGTCAAAAAATGGTTTCTGTAAAATTATATTAGCCTTTTGCCTTTGAGGAAGAAAAAAGTACCTATTTACATTCTTGAAGGCTACTTCCTCGTTTGAAAAAAACAACTTCAGTGTATTTTGGTAGCTTTTCACTCAATCGAATTGGATGTGAATTCAAAAGCTATAACAGTGATTGTTTACTTCTCCAATTAAAATCTTTAATTAGTCTTCTTCTCGTGTTACCTTTTCGTTTGTAAGCTGTGACTGTATTTTTTCAGCACGGGGATGTAACTGGTGTGGATTTTATTGAGGCCAACGTGCAAACACATTAAAAAATCACCGTAACCGAAGTCATAAGGATATACATATATGTAGCTCAGTCATTCGATTTCTTTCATATCCACATTAAAGCCTAAATGTCAGTAAAAAGGAATTTTCAAGTAATTTCATTCTATTTGTTCACCACTCACATTTGTTGTGACAGGTGAATTTTTCTTCGCGTGAAATGAAAAAGTGAGTCGCATCTCGACAAGACTCGAGTTGCATGACAAGATTTTCATTTTATGGACTTGGGAAAAGTTAAACATGTCATCTAGACTCTTGTTGAATTGGTCCCGAAAGAGAAATGCGACAGCTCCTTTCTCACCCAGCCAAATTACCATTTTTGCTGGAAAAAGTTTCATAGACGACAAAAAGTAGGATATTAGGCGTCTCAAATCCCCCCACGAATCTCTTTCATTCACATCCTCTCTCGCCCATTTTCCACTTTCTGAGCCTCAAGTTTGGAAGTGCAACAGACTCGCTCAGTTAAAACTAAAGCCGGCGTAAAAACAAGGAAAGTTTTGCTTTCTCTTTCATTAAAATCACTTTTTCCATCTTTTATCGGTCTATCCCATTTCTATATTCTATCTCAAAATCAGGAGAGTTCCGTGTCGTGAGCAAACAAGCAAAGCAAGAAGGCGCTGGAATAAATGAATAAAATATAAAGCATGAAATTTTTGAGAGGTGCCATTTCCATACGCTTTCTTCGCCCTCTCGATAAAATGCGGCATAGGCGGGGAAAACCAGCCGATATTTTCCCATTTTCTTTTGTACTTTTGTGAACTTTTTTTTGTAAGCTGGATTTTTTGGCAAGAATTCAAGCAAAAAAATATTCGGTTTGGGAAGGGCAGGTCGCAGAATGCAACAGTCGTGGATTTACAGTTTCGCTTGATTTCATTCCAGTCCAGTTTAATTCTATTGTAGACAGTAGACATATAGTAGGCTTTCTTGGAAGTGCCAAACATGCTTCCCGAAAGTATAATCTCCGAAAAATGTAAACCGTCTTCTGAATTTTGCGAAAAAATGGTAAAAGTAAAGAAAAATCATATAGTTGCTTATTAAATAACGAAATAAAAAATCTCAAGCACCTTAAGTACAGTAGCTTTTGAAACATTCATGCAATAAAGGACGTTGCTGATTACTGATTACAAAGGGAAAGGTAACGATAACAGCGCTTGTGCTCATTTAGCTTTTTTCTTTTGAAGGGAATGACTTTGTTATGATCTTAAAAAAATCTTTTAAAATTGGATGTGTAAAGCATCGCATATCACATAAAAAAGTTTCTTCGTTTTCCCTAGAGATACATTTCCCTACAAAATGGAAAATTTCTTTGAGTAAGCAATATCATCTTAGGGAGACATTATGGAGCTTTTTTTGACGCAGTAATCATGCTTTGTAAAGAATGCCGTAAGTTTTAGTAATGATGGATCGATAAGTGGAAAAAGTTTTCTTTCTGGGATATTAGGAAAGAGTATCCCATTTCCTTGGTCTATGTGCGTCTTGTCTATGTATGTGCCAAATATACTTGAGATTAAATCTAATTGGCCTGTTTTTCGAAGGACAAATTTCGTTTCATTTTGTGAGTAGGCGTCATTATAGTCAACGCGTAACAAGCAATTTGAGATTCCTACGAAAGGAAACACTTGTTGTTTGGGTTGTTTAAGCATTTGCTTACATTTTTTATCGTTATAATTTATAAGCAAAGAAAGTTCAATTCAAGTCAAAACAAGCCATATAGCCATAGAACAATTGAGTAATCCATCAGCATCAAGTTCTTTGAAAGGAGCTTCAATTACATTTTTTAAAAAATGTTGTGATATTAGTCTCCTTTCTTTTCCTTTGAAACTTGAATGTATTCAACACAGAAGAATTGGTTGGATTGTGGGTACGTGACCGTAGTTATGCTTCCGCATGCGCTTTCTGGCATCATGGAAAAACATCTTCCATAAATTTGTCAGGATCGTCCGCACTCTCAGAGGTTCCGCCTCCTTAACTCAGCATCG
>JAHZNI010003391.1:0-27962 GCA_027744415.1 Seira ritae | reverse complement strand
CACGTGAAAGCATAATGTTGCTGCACTTCGTTTGCAACATAATAATGATGTCGAATGACCGTACGTCAAAGTCAGTGGGATGACAACGGAACGAGAAAAAAATTGAACAAAGGGGATACTCAGGAAAATATGAATGTCGATGGCCTAGACCAAGAGAATAGCAGGCTCGATGAAATAATCCAATCCTTTGATCCCTTTTCATTTCCTCTGCGTTTCCTGTGACAAATCATTCATGCAAGCTAGACAGTAGAGGAGGACAGGCCTGGCCAGGCGAGCCATTCACTCACTCAGTTTGAAGACTTGCTTTCATCAGAGAAATTGTTTTTGTTCTGGAAGCAACTTGCATCTAATTTTGACTATGAGATGGTGTGCAGGTAACTGCCTTTGTCGATTTCTTCATCGACATGTTCCGGCACTCACAGTGGCCTTACTCTTTATCCTCTGTGCCAATCAAGTGATTCATTATGGTAGCAACAGCAGGAACGGCAAGGGCTCTCCCGTGTGCTACCAAATCGTCTCCCCGTTCGCCGGCACCCCACTCTCGCAGCAACAACTTCAGCAGAAGCAACACGAACTTCATCATTTGTATCACGAGCAACTGCATCGCCAACTTTTGAATCATCATCGACGTTCCAATACAAACGCCAATAGTTTAAATGTCAACAATAGTTTTTATAACGGAAGCATTTCTACTTACTACAGTTATGTGCCACCGGATATTCCTTGGTCGCAGGCGCGATATGACAATCGTCGAATGGTAAGTCCTCATATCATAATATACTTACGCAGATCTAATAATATTGTTACCTGCTCTTTCACTGCTCCACTAGTCGCCATTTCATTCATTTTTCCCATTAAAACGCTACACTATTTCTTTGTGTAGGATCGACATGGAAATGAAACAAGTAAACAGGGACACGCAATCCTGTATCCGTTATAAAAGTAGACGAAAAACACTTAATGGGTTTTTCTTTAGTGTTGGCAATGTTGACATGACTATAATGTAGTAAAACTCACGGCACGTCTCACAAAGTCATATTTGGTGTAGCATTTTTTTTAGGAAAGTCACAGCAAATTTCATTACGCTTCTGATTCTTTGTTTGTCGATAATGGAATGAATTACCTTGTTTGCTTTCCTTTTCCATCCAGCCCTCTATTGTCATTTTCTATTTTTTGCGAAGCGATGGAGATCAAATGGTATAATGTGTTTGATTCATTCAGGAATGGGATTTTAGACAACAAGGGATAAGGGAAAGCGCTTTATAAATACTTTATTCGTTTGCAAAACAATACATGTTATTAAACTTGTATGACAAATGTGTAATAGGAGCTGATGAATAGGCGTAAGAGCACGTTTGATTCAATTCGATTCAAGCATTTCCATTTTAACGAAAAATGATGCTGGTTGCTGTTGTACCGTAATAAGTCAGGACCAGGAGCTATATTTGGGAAATGGATACGGTTGTGCTTTCATGATGCTTTTTAATGCTCTCTGGGGAACTTTTGACCTTTCCTTTTCAATCTTTCGCTCTCTCTCCAAGCCAAGATCATCAAATAACATTACACGTCATTTTCTTTCATCGGCCATTGACGGAATGAATGCTGAAGGCGCTTTCGCAAAATGTGAATGTGCTGGTCCTACTATACTACTGAGAGCTGTGCGGTACAACTGTTAAAACACGAATTTATGCCTATAATTATGGATATTGCTTTTTGCAAGAGGACGACGGTGATGTGATGATGATCTTGATCACCGCACCACCATAGATTTTTTGGTAGGAGAAAGATGAATGACTCTGATAACTACAGTTTTCTCTAAATAGACATGGGAGAAGTAGTCAGGCTTATCTCAACTTTCATCATCATTCCCATCACCATCTTCATTTTCTGTATGAAGCCCGCTGACATATGATATAAAGGAGTATGAATGCGGGAGGGATTGATTACGTGCCCGCAAAAATATAGTAGCCGTTCCTTCATCATCTTTTACATCTCATCAAAATTTTCTCTTTGCACGGCGAAAGAACAAGTGATATTATTACTTTACCCCAGAGTACACATGTATGTATGTACCTATGCACAAAATAAAATACCTCAGCTTAAACTGCCAATTCTCAAGTTGTCGAATTCGCGTTTTATACGTGCTTGGAATCAATATTGCCATCGTCACACATGCATTATTGCTCAAGCAAACTGTTTTTATGGGAGGGAGAGAGGGCTCGGAATTTGGACACTCATCCTATGTCAGTCACTCATTTGCAGAATGACAGAAAAGGCAAAAGTTGAGAGGGGAAGCGCACTCATACTCATTGATTTTCCCTTCTTGTTTTGTGCTGTAAAGTGACCATTCTCCTCTTTCTATCTGATTTATTTTGCTAATTTGCTTGTGTTTTCCTTGTTTCTTTTGAAAGGATTTATAAGAAAAGATTTGGGAAGCGAGCGGATAATAATTGTAAATGGGTGAATGATGAATGCATGGGAGCAACAATATTGACGATAGGATGATAATGATGATGCTTCTTTTAATTTCCAGCTCAAAATTTATGAATGGGTATGGCCGGGCCAGTTGTGGGAGGACCTGATGGACAGGTTCGATGTCTGCCTTGCAACACAGGTAGTAGAGTACCCTTTCTTACCTTTAGAATCGCAGTGAACATTTTTATGAAGGATTTTTCACTGAATTGATGAAGTTCTAAGATTAAAATGATGAATGCAAAGGAATATAATGACTTCTGTACAATACATGGCGTGTTTCATCATTCCATCATTATGCCCATATTTAAGAAATTGCATATATTTTTTTCTGCTTATTATTGAATAGGGTTCTATAGATAGGATATCTTCAATTGGCGAAGTCTCAGAGAAATGGCTGGGTCCGATTTCTCTCGCCGTGTATGTCGCGCATCCCGAGGAGCTCACTGTTCTCCACCTATTCGTAGCGTACATGAGGAAATGTAGCGCCTTGTTCAATCAGACTGTCTCCATTCATTTGGCCGTGCCCGCGAGGTTTGCCTCCCTCCATAACAATGCGACCACGTCATCCTCCTCCCCACCCTTCGACTTTAGTGACTACGAGGACTTTCCGTGTGGGCAACCTCATCAGTTCATCGCGCTCGTCATAAAAAACGTGCTCCCGGATGGAGTCGATAAGAGTGGGCTCTACCCCCAGAACCACATGAGGAATATCGCAAGAAAAGTTCGTCTCCTCTCACAAATCATAAATAAATATTATTGTTATTACTACTCTCTATGACCCATGACGATATAAACATTTTTTTACCAAAAACAAAAAATTCCTTCGACCAAAACGACCAAATTCATATTAAATCCTTTCAGACTTGTGGTACCGCATGGGTCTTCATGACAGATGTTGACATCATCCCGAGGCCAAATTCATCTTTTCTTCTGCAGGAATTTTACGAAACACCCGAAGCAAAATGCTCCAAGTATGTCATAATATTCAATTCATATTTTTTTCTATTTTTACCTTCATTTACTCAACAAAATTGCATTCATTTTTTCCATCTAATATTCATGTACTTAATCTGTAACCTACAGTCTTTTTGCAAAAAAAGCACTTCATTTCGATTGTCTCGGCTGATAAATCCGATATTTAATGCAGTTCATTTGTTAGTTCGTTTTTATTACACTGTTTCATACAGAGAGATTGTAATCTAAGCAGAGTAACAAATGACGACATCTCTCTCTTTCTCATTCGTCGTAAAAAATCCTTTTGGTTTTTAAAACGTTTACAAACGGCGAAGAAGTCACAAGTTCATATTTTATTTTCTGACAATGAGAGACAGAGAGAATGCTGGAGTGTAGTGATGATATGAGAAGAATGAGAATAGAATAGAAGCGCGATCTTTTTTCAACCTCCCTTTTACAATGAAATATGCGTCTTTTTTGTCATTTTTGGAAACAAAAGATGTGCATTTGTGATACCGGTGTTCGAGTTGGAGAAATCGGTGCCCTACCCTGAGACGAAAAGACAGCTGATTAAGTATGCAAACAGGGGCTTGGCTCGACAATTCCATCTGAAGATATACCGATATGGGCATTGGGCTACTAATTATTCACTGTACGTATGACTTTTTAAAGTTGAACGAATAATAATAAACATGCAGAATATGCTACACAAGAGAAGATGAAAAAAAAAACATTTTTTATCATATACTTTACTTTCATGCTTTTATTCTTTGATGAATTGAGATGATTTCAGTTTTTTAAGAAAATTAGTTTTCAAAATTATGTGCTTTGTTTAACGCCCCTTTCCTGATGCATACTTTAGGAATGTCATGTAATGTATGCACTCAACATCTTCAAATTAGCCTAGCCTGATTTGCAAGCATTGCGTGATTTTCTTTCCTTATCAAATTATGAAAATTGATTTTTTTCATGCCAAAAAATAGAGAAGTAGTAGTCAACATTATTGAAAATAACCATTCACTTAAAATATCAATACAATTTTTCAATCTCTATTTCCATCAAAACATTATTTTTCAAGCATGACATTATTATTATTTTTTTAATGTAATATCTTGCAATTTTCTCCATTATTATCATTTTTCAACCAAAATTTTGTTTTTCTTGGAACATTTTTTGGAATTCAGTTTTGCCGCGGAATTTTTATAAATTAAAAACTGAAAAACAGATCAAAAATTCAAAGAAACTTCCATTATGCATTCCTTAAGAAAACGTCATTGTGTCCGGATTTCATGATGCTAGATTACATATTGCTTAGCTTAAATTATGATAACTGCACACTTGCGTTTGCGCGTGTCATTTGTAAATGCAAATGCTGGGTGGTGGCTCTGTTTCGTTTTTTCTCCCTTTTCCATGAAATATATTAAAACGCAAAGAAGGAAAAGTGCTTGAATTGCCCTGTCCAGTACAAGTTGAGAGCAATTTTTAAAAAAATGAGTCGATTGTTTTCATATCCCCGCATTTTTTCAATGAATTCATTTCATCATTCCTTTCAGCTTTTCTCTTTTTTTATGCAAAATCAACTTTACATAATTTTGTGTTTCCTTTTCTTGTGAAACGTCTTCAACTAAAGTTGTCAAATAAATGCTCATGATTATTACGGCGTGATCCACTAGCTTTTTCTTCTCATTTCATATCTTACATAGCTGGTTAACATCCAACCTGGAAGAGGAGGCAGTGAAGGTTTCACATAGCGTGGGCGGCCGAATGAATCACTACGAACCATTTTACATCAGCTCCGACGAAATTCCAGCACATGAAGAAAGATTTATCGGATATGGTTTCACTAGAAGTTCGCAAGTAAGAAAAAATCACTTTTTTACTCTTCAAAGTTTCCTATTTGATTCATTTATTATCCTGTAATCATAGAGCATGCTCCTAATTGTGAACAATTTTAAGCTTAAGATCAATTGGTCTAGCGAGTTTTGGCATATTTATTCTCTCTCTCTCGTGCAGATGCAAAATTTATGTGAGCATCAAAACATTAGCGTTTCAATTTACGATCTCGAATGATGAAAAAAAAAGTATTTGGTTTTGACAAGAAGGAAAAAAACCGTGTCTAAATGGAGAGCATACGGGATGATGTTTGTTGCCTGCGCGTCTCTGTCTGTACAATCAACAAAGAATCTTTTTAAGATTAATGTGGGAAATCCTATAACTCGAATTTACATTGTATTAAAGGGAAAGCGTGAAATAAGAGCGGAGATTTTTTTTCAGTAGATGCACTCACATCACATCTCACATGAAGAAATGAAACAGGTGAATGTTGTTTTGTTGTGGTAGTAAATGGTCGTAGGAACGTAGGTCGGTTTTTTGAGCAGTGACACCCAAGAAAAAAAACAAAATAACACACTAGCGCTTTAGACTAGAAGACCAACCAACGCCTTTTGATGATGGATGATGATGAGAGGGCTTTTGGGAAAAAATGATGTCATTAAATAATTTATTACCATTGTTGAAGCAATTACCATTATTATTATTTAAATTTATTACATATTATTTTGTACAGCGTATGCATACATATTTTTGAGGGTGTTGTGTTGTGTTGTTATGTGTGATGTAGGTACTGGAAGCTCGAATCTCAGGATGGAAGTTTTTCGTGCTCACGCCTATTTTTGCCATTCACTGGGGATTGCAAACCCCACAAACAATTCGGTCCGCTCCTCTCCCCATACCGCTCCAGGTGCTAAAGATTAAACAGAAGGACTTTTCCCGTGGTGCCAACTCGCGTCGTATGCAGAACTCGAAGAATCACATTATCTATACAGATTTCGTTTCAGAGGTTTGTAAATTTCTCTAAATCTCCACATTATTATATATTTTTTGCTTTGGCTAGTGCCAGTGCTTTTTATGGTCATTATGGAACTAATCGAGTCGAGTTGCTCATTTGAATATTTTTCTCCCTTCTTTTTTCTCTCATGTGCTGTTCCAGCTTGTGGCCAGGTACAATATTTCAATGTCTCGAAAGAAGAACCAGAGAAGGTCGGCACCGGCCAGGATCAAGTCACCCAATTTGGTTTTCAACTAGTTTCATTCCATCATCATCAAGACAAAAGGATGATCTTTTCATGGTAATTTTCGTACATTACAGCATCACGCCAAATGACTGCGTGTATGAATGTATGTATATGACCAAGAGATACTGAAAAGAAACGCACATCACATCATCATCTTACATCTTTTAAAAAAGGAATCTCTCACTCCTCTCAACTTAATACACTGTGTCTAATGATCTCATTAAAGTAATAAAAATTATATTAATTTCATGTAATCATCCCTACCAGTGTTATGCAACAATAACAATACCTATAATAATCAGAAAAAAATTCTCAACCCATTCACGACCGACTAATGACTGCGTTATATGATGGTGACAGTATGGTAAAGAAACTCAATTGTGCAGAAGAAGAGTGCACATTTCTATTCTTTTGTAGTCACTCTAGTCAGTCGCTACGTGCAACATTTTGTAGCACACAAACTGTATTGGTACAGAACAAAACAAGTCTGATTCTGAACGCCCGTAATGAAGAAAAAAAACTTTTGTAAAAACCAAAGATCAATTTTTCTTGATGAATTTTTTAAAAAATTGAAGGGTAACTATACTTTACCTGTAAAATATTCCAGCAATTAACAGGAAATTAAGACTTGGTAAATTTGGTATACAAGTTGGTAGGTATGTGGGATTTATTTCCAATCCCTCGAGTTCGAGTTTTGAAAGAATTAGATGCAAAAATTAAATGAAAGTTCATTTATTACTCAAGAATACGAAATATACTCCTTCCTCCATTTGAAATGCCAGATTAGTCCTCTTAAATACCTTCTACAAAGTTTAAATGAAGAGTAAATCAAATAGTGAGAAATGACATGACTGGAATTAAATATTTAAAAAAAACATTAAACAAAAGTTTGGATACCTATTCAAATTAAATTGACGGCGCCCTTATGGCACATGGGTCGAGAAAGCGTTAGAACATAGAAATACAATGCAAGTATTAGATTATTAGTAATAGTATTGAAACAATACAAATTTGGGTATTTGTATTTTCAAAGGAGTTTAACCGTAATGAGCTGAAGTAGACAAAACGATATAGTAATTTATAGCATAAAGAAGTATTTCTAGATTACAATGAGACGCTAACGTTCTAAATAAAGTAGAGATAAAGGAGAGAAAAATATAACTCGGAAGTGAAGAAGGATATAACCAATTCAGACTTATCTATATACATACGTACGACAGAATATAATTATGCAAATCATGATTACTAAAATGACATGTGAAGTTCTAAATGCATATACGTAATCGTAAAATTATTACACGGTAGGTTAAGTTTAAAAATTGATGAAGGCGATACCTGAGACGTTGTCAAAACTAGATATACGTATTAATCATTTCATCATAATACTATTCTTAAGTCCTGTTGATAAATTACGACGTTACCCAACCAACGAATTAATCCATTATTATAAATTATAATTATTGTACGATTTGATTTTTGATGTGACTAAAATGAATAAAAGAAAGAATTGTTGGCAGTGGTAAATTTTTGTCTTCCCTTTATTACTGATGATTTCATCACGTCGATTGAATGATTTGTGAACTCGAGTTAAAAATTAATCAAACCAATGTGGGACTCTCAAGCATCTCTACTGCTGGTGCTGAGTGCTGATGCGTCGAATTGATCCGTATAAACTGAAAGGTGTGAAGAATTAATAGGAAGCCTTGTCCGTCAGTAGGCACGCTTGCATTTTTGCATTTTGAACACGCTCAACTTTGGCTTCAATTTTTTTTAAAGCGAGCAAATTGTTCAATATATTTTTTTCTGTATATAAGGCCAACTAAAAGTGTCTCGCGAGAAAAAATTGACAGCACCAACGAAGGCTATATGATAGTTTTAATGGGTACCTTTTTCACCTGACTAATCAAGCAGGACTCGGGCGGTTACATTCGATCATATACTTATATTGGCACAAGCAGGTAAGTAAGGTACCCAGACATGATCTCTCATGATTTTTTTTATCAATGAAGATCCCTTTTTTGAATGAAAATAAAATTTGCATTGAAGTCAGTCCTAACTCATCATCTCTGTGATCTTCAGTGTTTTAGTTGATTGGTATTTAAATGATGTCGCCTTCACAATTTTTCAAGAAAAAAATCATGTGCTCACTTTGTCACTAACTACACTTTTGCATTTTCGCCGTGTACATCACTCTGGAAGAATTTTATGGGATATGGATATGATTCATCATGGTTATCATCGTTATGCAATCCTGCGTTATCCTCCTCCTCCTCAATATAATAATAATCATCACTTTTGTTAGCACCATTGAAGATGTGAAGAGGGACAATTTATAATAAAAAAATGTATGTTGCGTTTGCGTTCGAAAGCTCTCATTGCGTTCACTATCATCGTCAACCATCCATGTCGTGTGATCGCTTAACTGTCATCGCGTTGCATCGCATTTCAGCCAGCGAAGAACAAGTGTATAACTTCGAATTTTTTTTATTGTATCTCGTTCAATTCAAGGAGCCTTGTTGCATTGCATCTCCTTTTCAAATTGACGACTAACTGAGTCGAGTTGAGCTAAACGAGGAGACTTGCATTTCCTCGGGAATACATGAATCAAATTCAGAACCTTGCTCACCGGAGAGAGCTAGTTAATCATCGCGTCTGATTATTGTGAGTCGAGTCGAGCCAAAGGCAGATTATTTGCAAAGTACTCGCTGAGTTTGCTTGATTCGGCGTCGATTGCAACAACAGGGTTATACAATCATTCTCATTCTAAGGTTTGTGAAAAGAAAAGTGTAGAAAATGAACCGTTTCTCTATGTCATTTCCCATTGACTCAATAACCTACATTTGCTGATAATCAGTAAAACTGGTCTATGGACAATGGATGATTTTAATGCGATATTCTGGAATTGCTTTCATATGCATTGGAGCTTCACAGAGAAATGAAGAAGATTGCATTTGGATGCGATGACCTCAAATTTTGAAAGGAAGGTGCAGGCTCGCATAGTTTAAAATTCTTTACATAATCCTGATTAAAATGTTCAACCTTTTTTTAATGGTCACACATTGTGAACCATTTTAAATTTCAACCTTAAAAAATGGCCGAACCAACTAAAACTTCATGGCAACATGTTATGGAAGTAGCAGGTGTCATTCCCATTTCTCATTGCGTTGCTGCTGCGCTGACATTTTTATTACGAACATCATTGCATTGCAAAATGCTGAGTAAAAAAAACTTGGAGAATGAAATTACAATTTTTTGGATGTTAGACCAAAAAAGGTTTTGTGCCAATTCTTTCATTCTCCCTGACTTGCGATCGTTCGTTCAAGCACCTTCCCTTTTCACACTTTTGTAATATGATGATGATGACAAGTCTACTTAAATGTACTGTGTACATTCGATTGGCAGGAGGGATGAGACGAGAAAAAAGTTTGATTTTTAGGAAAACTTTTTTTGTAGCATCTCAATTTCGAGAACAATGAAAAGTTTCTGTAACGCTGCATCAAATGACTTTTTAATATTTTGACATAGATACTCATGATACATAACGCATTATTACATCACAATAATGTTCTACTCATTACTTTGAACGTCTTCATTTAATTTGCTCCCAGTTTTGAAATGAGAAAAAAATTGCAAAACGTTTAATCCCTACAATCTCAATGCTTGTAGTTTTACAGGAAAAAATTTACAAGGATTGTTTGCAGATCCAGATCATCACGCAAGCACGATAATATGATGAACATGCGAGAGGCGCAGGACACATCATTTTCCAAAAAAAAAAAAGTTTTGAGTTGTAAAATTCTTTCAAACACTTTTTTCGAATGTCCGTCGTCATTTTTAAATAGGAGAAGCAACCAAATCCAAAGAGTATAACGCTTTTTATTGTTATGCAATATTGGTGTATGAGTGCGAGAGAGTGTTTGTTACCTTACCTGTAAACCGCACGTCATACTCATGTCTGATGGCTCAGACAGGGAAAATCCTACTTTCATTTACAGATCTTTGCTATTGTTGTTTTATTGCCATTCGATTTTCAATGGTTTTCACTCGGCACATAATCAATTCTCTAAAAAATGCTTCCTCTCTTCATTTTCATGTAGTTTTAAAAAAATAGCCCATATAATCATTTCATAAGTCTCCGTATTTTGTATCTACAACAATGCAAGCAAATGGAAGCCAATGAGCTTGAGTGGAAAAAGCTCTTTTGATTCATTGAGGCTTTGCTTTGTCGCACTAACAATTGCAATCAAGGAAGGAACGAAAAACCCCAATCAGTAGACCCACTATCATCACACAAACCAGCTTGATTCATGCAAAGCATGCAAATGCATACCTATATGACCGACGAAGAGGAGCTAATAATGCCTACACGATAAGCAATTTTTATTGTCGAAACCGATATTTTTTTATAAAAAAAATCAAATTGATATTCATTCCCGCTTTGTTCTTCTTCTTCATCTTTAGGAAGGGCGTAAAATGCCGTGAAAACCCAATTACAAACGAAGTCTGCAAGAAGTGTTCTTTATGGTTGAGGTCCGAAGTAAGCAGCAGGAGCAAGCGAACAGACAGAACAGGAGCTTGCAACAACGTTTGACAGCGATGAGGGACGTTGACGATGATAATAACGATGTTGCACCAGTATTTTCTCGAATTAGGCAACACCATCAATAATGTTATTATGCTAAAAAGCGATAGTGCATGAGCACGGTTATAATATGCGACGTTTTCTGTTAAAAAAAGTATGAGCACGTACCAAAATACGGATTTATTTCAATGATTGGGACAAAAATGATGACGAAGATGACGTAGTTTTTTTCAACAATGCAATACGATATCGGTTGCATTATATATTTTAAAAAACTGTGATAATCATAAAAAGGAGGATGGTATAATGCAGGGGGTATTGGAAGGTATTAGGTATAAATTTTCCTTTTGAAATGTTTGATTAAAACAAGGAAGGGATCATGTTAAGATGCCTATCTTATATGATATTGGTGATGATGATCAGGTCGCCTTTTTTACAAATTCAAGATGACATGGTTTTTACGCTTAAGCTAGCTCTTTCTTCCTGGGGTGCCCATGCTAAAAACCATTTGGTGGGGTAGAGGGAGAATTTCCAAAAAGTATAAAATGAGGGGAAAGGCTTCGACAAGTAACTTAGTGCAGTCCTCTCTGCTACGCAGAAAGGATCATTTTGGAAGGATTTATTATATATTTATGACCACAGTGCAAATGGTAGTTTTGGATAGTTTAGGAATTTAAATACAATAATTTGAGGTGGTGTGGTAGAGCGAGCCTTCAGTCAAGTGCTTCTTTTTTAATTTTCGGAGACTTGGAGGAAATTCCAAATTTCGGGGCATATTAGGACTATGCCCAAGATCAAAATGAGAAGGCTTAATTGGGAGATGGTGTTATTGTTGTCGGTGTCATGTTGTTTTGTACTAGTAGCCAAAGTGAATACCCAAGACTATGGAGGTGGCGGTGCTTCATTCGCAAAGGGCAGATCGCCCGGACCCATTCCCTTAGGTGAAAATATTGCTAGCAGTTACTTGTCACATGTACCCACCTCTTCGGTGCCAGTACAGGTTGGAGAGGGAGATGGTGGCGAGATTAGGATAGGAGAATCTGCACCCTCATCAGATCCGTCGTTGCCACCTGAGGTGGCATCCAATCCTGATGCATCAGCTTCACCACTGGAGACTGCAGACCAGGAGTCAGAAGAGGAAGGATATCATGACGACGGTGGCGATAATCATCATGATCATCATCATCATGAGGGCGGGGATGGAGACGACGGTGGCGACGGCGGAGGAGGACGAGGTGGAGATGGAGGGGGAGAGGGGAGCTATTATAATGATCAATCAGGAGATGACGACGAATCTGACGGAGGTGGCGATGAAAGCGATGATGGAGGAGAAAGTGATGATGAAGACTCTGACCATCATTATGAAGATCAGGATGTTGCTCAAGAGACAAATCCCCAGCCTCAGTACGCTTTGCCCCCAAAGAAACTCGTTGCAGAGGGATCGTCTCCAGCGTCGACAGTCCAGTCAATTGACTCTTTTCTCAATTTCTCGAATGCCATTTCTGGTCTCACCCATTCAAACCTTACCTTGCCCGATCATAACGCCAGTGAGTCAAGCATTCTAACGAGGACTGCGAATGGAGATCTGGAGACGGCTGCTACCGGATATGGTGGGGGACACGGACACGGGTAAGACATTCAGAATGTCCCAATTGAATTAATTAAAACGACCTATTAGTGGATAAAAAATCACTTTTGTAATCTATTCCAGATACTCCAAAGGGGGGAAACACTACCAAGGTAATTGGAGCTTATATTCAGCTGGTCATAAATCCGTATAGAACCATTCTGAAGAACACTTTAAAAAAAGTTTCTTTAAGAAATAAATGACCAATGTAGGCAGTATTGAAGAAGGGTTAAAAAATAGGTTTTTCTGCATTTAAGTCTACTAGTAAACATAGGCTGCGGCGCAGAGGGGGCATAAGTGGGGCACTCCCCCCCAAATTTCCCCCTTAACATTATACGATAGGAACTCCAATACATTGCAGGATAAGGTTGTTACAACCTCTCTTTTCTCGCCGCAGAAAATACGCTGCAAAACTTCGCTTAAGTTTTGGTTTGTCGCTTTAATGCCCGAAACTTCTTCATTCATTGTCATGATGTGAAACAAAGTATGATGTTAATTGATTGATTTGTTGTAACGTCCCATAACAGGCCATCATGGAACGTCGGGCCATAAAAAGAAGCAAGTGAGGCGAAAAATTGCAAATAATTTGCAAAATAAAAAATCCAAGAACATCACTGGCAGATTTCACTTAAATATTTTTTCCCTTTTTCTTTAAAACAGGGTCATCATCATTATCAGGGCTATAAAAAGGGGCACCGCGGACATTCAAACAAGGACCAGCACAAGTATTTTTTGCAAATATTTGCAAATTAGATCTTTATAATACTATTTTTAATTCAAATATGGTTAATGACAAGTTAAATTTTGTAGGTCTCATTATGGCTCGAGCGGTGGGGCTTCAAAGGGCGGCAAGGTATGAAAAATTAACTATTTCTACGGCACATTAATTAAATATTTCGGCATCAAAAGGCTTTTCGCAAAAAAAAAACAAAACAAATCTACTTCGAGGAAAAAAGAGCTTGCTATATTCATTTTAATAGCATATTTTTTACTGTTGCATTGATTTTTTTATTCCTATGACAACCTTAAACTTAACAGCAAGGAGGGTCCCATTACGGTGGAAAACAGGTATAAATTTTGCCAAAAACATACTTTAATTATTCTTTGAAACCAGATTCAAATATGTATAATTTTCGCAACTAATTTGCATTAAATCAAAATTACCATTGAAGCACGGAAGTAAGGGCTCCAAGCATGCAAAATACGGGAAAAAAGGACATCACAGGTAATTTAATATTAGTAATTTTATTCTCGAGAAAACTTTAATTTGTGCATGGAAAGATAACATAATCTTTTGCATTGTAGAAAGGGACATTCCACGAAAGGCTATCATAACACATATCACAAGGCAAGTCAAACACATTTGCTGTTTTAAAAGACTTTAAGCTGATTTAGAATTTTGATAATGTTATTATTATTCTACATAGGATGAATACAGCAAACAGAAGAAGTTCTATGACGATTATCACTCAGGAGGTCATCATGCCAAGGTTTGACCTTATAGTTCACAACTTAATTTTACATTTTGATTGAAAATATCAATCCAAAAATCTAATCCAAATTTCATGTAAAAAGCATGGACATTATGGCAACCATCACCAAAATCATGGAGGGAAGAAATATCACGGTAAATTAATATGAAGTAAACTCGGTATACTTAACAATTGTATTAGCTCTTTTCTAAGTCATTATTTTTTCTCCCTTACAGGAAAGCACCATCAAGGTATTTATAACAACAAACGCCTCATTCAAAAGTTACTACAAATGTGGAGATATTGTATAACCAATTTTTGTTCCTTTAAACAGGACACTGGAAAGAAAACCACCATGGTTCGTTTTGCACGGTTTATTTGTCCTTATACTGCCGCAATAACTCTAACGCTTTCTAATTAATTAAGCTTTCCGGAATTAACTGTCTTTTAGCTATAAAAATCACATTATTTGATATTTTCATATTCAAATTAATTAAATTATAATCAATTCTTTTTTTAAATTTTAATAGGGAAGTACGGAAATCACAAAAAAGGTAAAGAGCAAAACCATTTACTTTTAAGGACATGTATGCATTTTTTTCACCCATTTGGTTATTTATTTTGACACAGGACATTATGATGACAAACACCAGGGACATAAGGTAATGAAAAATGATATAGGATCACACGGGAATTCTGGCAAGCATGGCTATTACTCCCATCACGGAAACCAAGGAAAGTTCAGATATATGCTAAAAATATGTATCCTAAAATTATCTGGACGAAATCATGAATTTCATAGTGTGTTGAAGGTTTCATGTAAACTACACTTTCAATTACAGGTGGACATCACCAGAAGAAGCACTATCAGTCTAAACATGGGGGCCATGGAGGTATGATTATATAAGGCCTAATCTTACAACAGATATACCAACGAATGGAAATCATTTACACTTTAATGCTTTGCTTTATGGCATTTGCACTTGCATTTTGCATCCTACCACTTGAAATACTTTTTCAAATCCGATTTTTACCAGGTGGCGGCGGGCACAAAGGCTACGGCGGTGGACACGGAGGAGGTTAATTTCTCATGAAATGCATTTTTCTCGCGATTGTGTTTGCTTAAGCAAGTTTTTTCTGGGTTTTTAAAGTGCATGTATTTTGAATGAGAAAGAAACAATTCACCTTTGGCTTTTCTTTTGATATCCTATGTGCTTTTTATAGTAATAGAAAGAGAAAAGTAGTTTTTTCCAAAGCACTAAGATGACGAGCAAAACCCCACTTTCAAATCTCTTTCACCTGCTAGTTGGCAAAGTTGTGATTACTCCTGTACATATGAGCTAACCAGATATTACAGTTGCAGGAACTTTGCACAAGACATTTTTAGTAAAATTGTAATATTTCGTTAGAGCTTAGGCATGGATGCATGATTAAGTGTACTTAATAACTTTCTGTCTCTGTAGGCCATAAAGGATACGGTGGTGGTGGACGAGGGCATGGTCATAAAGGTTTGTGTAAATAGTAATAGTAAATTTAACAATGGCTTTAATATTTTCTGTAACCTATTCATTTACATATGTAGTGGGCTTTGGGTAGCATTTTTTTGAATGCAAATCGTAAACGGCTATGATATTTTGACAGGATATGGCGGCGGCGGCGGTTATCATTAAACCTAAAGGGGGGCTCAACCCTTCCATGATATGCGGCGCTGATATAGCGACGACAATCATCATGCTTCAAATGCTTTTGTATTCCACGAGGGAGATGTTTATAGTTCGCAAAGATGGAGTCACTTAATCCCAGACACAACAAAGAATATTATACATTTTATGCACGCAATATTTTTTAAATCTAAACAACTTTATTCACCCGAATGATACAATATTTTGTAAGTAATAATGACTAAATCTGTTTTAAAAGGGAATATTTTGTTGTGTGAACATGTACTACTACTCTTTCATTATTTAAAAAAAAAAGTTCATCTTTTTAATTTGTTATGGTTTTTGCATTCACGGATCAAAACATAATCTGTACAACCTATTTTAGAACTCGTAACCGAAATTATATCAAAAGAAAATTAACTCTGCTCTTTTAATTTCATCGTCATTATCTACTGCCACAATGAATAATACCGTTACAGTTATATTCTGAGAATAATAAATGCAGTCAATTTTAAACAATGATGAATTTCTTTACATGGATTGTACATTTAATGACGACTTAGTCATTTGCCATACGAGTAAGCATCTATGCATTTGACTTTGACAGGGCTCTATTTCTATCTAACCTTTATGAAACTAGTAAGCAGTTATCTATTCATCATTACATTACAAATACCACAGTTCAAATAATTTGTCAATTACATTCAAACTTGTTGCTCTACTAATTCATGTCAAATTCAGATAACCCAAATCCATAAATAAATTACCTATGTAGGTATCATCATATTCATCATTGCTCACAATAATATTACTTTCGGTATGAAAAAATCTCAAGTTGCACAGCACGCTTGATCAATTGATCACATCACAACTTGCATAAATCTTACAACCGCATCGCATGAACCCTGGAAACATTCTCCGCTTTTTATCAATTTTGTTCCCGCCACAATCTACCAAGTATATGTGATTATTTCGATTGTAGAAATGTATTAATATTGCTAACAAAATGAAGAAGTGCTACTTCACTTTTGTTTTAGCTATGAAAGTGAAACTTAAAAATTGTATTCTCAGTATTTCCTTCTTTACCCATGAACAAACAGGCGGCACACAAGCTTCAGCATCTTCATCATTTGTTATGAAATGAGAGATGAAACAAAAAAAAACGTGTTAAAATTTTTAAGTTGTTTATGATATGATGATGAGTACAGGGGAGAGGAGGAGGACAAAAAGCTGGATAATAATCAGGAAACGTAAGATGGATGGTCACGTCTAGTCACAAAACTCGCTTCGTGTTCTATCATTAATGAGAATGAGGGAGCTTCTGCTCTTTCCCTTCCTCCGAATCACCTCATCATCCCAAGAAAAGTTTATTTTTTCTTCAAAATTTGTCATGGAATCCTTTCGAACGTTTTTGTTCTGTAGTCTAATATTTCATCAGATGTGAATCAAAGAACTTTAAAAATGAAGCCCAGTGGAATCGGATCTGGCTCGTTGCGCAATTAGTGTGAATTTTACGTTATAGTTCATTTTTTCGGCTATATTATTGCGTCGAATTTGCGTCGCAAGAAGCCTGACTTAATTATTCTTGCTAAATTTGTCAAATTATCGAAGTCATTCCTAGCCTGGACAAGGTGACGAAAATGATCTGCTTTTTTGTATGTAAAGCTTACTGAACATGACGCGTTTAGTAGCACAAGAAAAAATATTTGTTTTCCTTCCTTTCGGATACTCTTTTTCCCGTTGATGAGAAGAGTTTACCTGTTGACCATGATCATGATACGATAAGTCTAAGAAAAACCTAGATATTTACATTTTACTGGCATTTATTATGAGTAATACATCATCATATTGGTGTATTTATCGTCGTTGTCCTCCTCTATGAAACAAAGGCAAAAAGATAGGCAGAGATGAAAATATAATCAGCATTTGAAATATTAGAATTTGTAATACGGAGAAAAGATGTAACTTGGTTAATGGTATGCATTCATTTTTTATTGAGAGGATTGTGGTCAGATTCTACGCAAAACGATAGCAAGGCTTGAATACAGGTGCTTGCTCACTTCTCTTTTTTTATCCCTATGTCTTCTGTTTGCGTAGTAAGTTTTGGCGATCTCCTCTCTGAATACCGAAAACAGGCAAACAGACATTGACTGATGCACATATTAAGAAGACATGTCCATAAAAATAAAAATAATGGAGTAATGTCCACGTTTTTAATGGGAATGCGTTGGTTGCTCTTCATGATTATCTACTGAAAAAAACTATCATGCGGATCATCATGATGATGAGGATGATGACGAAAGCACTCTTTTTTTACAATATTTCGATGATGGTGGTGGTAGTTGCATTGCATTCGAGTCATAGACGTCTTCTTGATATTTTTTTCTTCTGAAAGTAGGTAATATTTACATCATGTATAACCCTTGAAATGTATACGACAATATCATATCATACGCTGTTCAAGATTATTTTTGGCAAAAGCGGAGGAAAATAGGCAGTCCACAAGAATTATTTATTTGCTATTGACTCCAATAAAGTATTTTTACTTGACAAATAAAATTTGTTCATTGAAGGGGGTTGTTTTTGTAATCGCCATCGTTGCCATTTTTAATTAGCATCGTTGTCGCGATCACTGAATATCTGCAGAATTTGGGGCGTAATGAGACATTTCAAAGAAACTAAATTTTTCTTGACAAATCAATGCAGCAAAATATATAACCAAGCGTTTCAATTTAGGAGAGAATGATTTAAAGCAAAGTTGTGTGCAGTCATTCGGTTGTATAGTCCACTCCAATCTTTTGGTTACGGAACTTGAACCTGGTGATGTGATTTCACAATTTGTATCATATTTGGTGGTCGACACTAATAAAATTATTGTTTGAATGCAAAATTACCTACGTCTAACCCCTGTACATTATTTTACTACCTCCGAACCTCACCAATCAGAGTAATTTATTGGAAAGGAAATGACAATTATTATTCCCTCTTCTCACTATTTTCGTCCATATATAAACAATTATTTTTCATCCTCTTTAATTGTGACGCGATTCAGAACGTAAACGTTAATATCAACTTATTACTCGCCGACCATGGCCGCAGTCGCCGACGTTATCTTCCATAATACTTCGTCGTCCTACGTTTAAATATAAGGCTTATATTTTTCCTACGATCTCCTCATGTCTATATACGGTTATTAAAAAATAGAATCGAAATCTGGCATTTTTCTCACTGTGTTCTCTTAATTTATTTTCCTCTTCACAAGCATCAAAAAACACCGTAAACTGACGGTACGAAGAAGTTACGAAGTATGGTACAAAAGAATGGAAAATAGTACAATTGAACAAACCAACTTGAACAATTATACAAAAGAAAATGCACATGGCACTTATAAAATGCGTAACACAGAAATTTACGACCCCTCACACTCCCCTCCATTACGCACTTAATGTGGTCATTTAACAATGTATGAAGTCTCGCCTTGTCAAACCTCCCCACCTCATTCCGCTGAGCGATCTACATAACCTTCAGCGATCTATTGAAAGATTGTCCTCTTTTGGTGTAATAACTTGATGTTGTTTGCATTGCATTATGCATTAAAGCAACGCCACAAACGAACAAGTTTTCTCAAGAAAAAATTCCTCGCGCATTTTACTTTGTGAATTGCCCTGTAATTAAGTGTCCTGGAACAATCAAAGGAATTAACATATAGACCTCAAATTAAACTAGGATGTATTCCAAAGACATGGAAATCTCCCTATCTAAAGCGCTTTTCAGGACATATCCAACCAACCTATATAGATTTCGAATGCGTTTGCACCACTTTGTATAAAAAGAGTGTGCATCAATCAGCATGGAAAGGGTTTGCACCATATTTTCTTTAATCCAAGAGTTTTCACCAAAATCAGCAAGTGTTAGGTTCTTGGATACCAAGCAAGAAATCGTTTCTCGATTCGTTTTTTCTAAATTACCTGTCCTCTCTTTTCTTCCCTTTTTAACCAAACCTAACCTAACCTAACATAAAATAGCCGAATCCAACCCTACCATTTTGAATATAAGGGTGCAAACTCTCTCCACGCAGATTGGTGCAAACTCATTTAATATAATATGGTTGATGCAAACACATTTAATATGGTTGGTGAAAGATTATTTAGATCATTTAATATGGTTGGTGCAAACTCACTTAATATGGCTTGGTGGAAACACATTCGACTTGGCTTCACGCAAACTCATTCGGAGGATATTTACAATTTTGCGGAAAACGATCTGCAACTTTCCGCATCGGAAGTCACTGGATACTTTGCCTTATGGAATTTATAATGGGGAAGCAAGATGACACCAAGGATTGACATATAACTCTGTAACGGTTTTAAATTAAAAAAAAGGTGTGGTGCGAACGTTTCTCGACGCAGTGACGACAAAAAACGCTGGCTACAACTTCAAAATTTACATAAGGACCACGCTGGCAACATGCAAAATTTTTTAAAGTATCACGCTGACTACAGGTGTGGACACTCCGGCCACAAAAAAATTTCAATTGGTTTACGAGTCCTGAAGATTCACACCCACGATTGCCTATGTATGTTTCATGCTGCAACAAAATATTTTTGATTTTCCTATCTCTCTCTCATTATCTTCATTCAAGCAGATCAAAATTTAAATTTTTTGAAATATCTTAAATCGTTAAAAAGATATTCACTTTTAGGGGGTTTGCCCCAGGATCACACACAACTTGCAATTATATGTCCATGGTTAAGGACTGTAATATGTAAATGTTTTATTTTGAACTGTAATATAGCTTATATTTGGAAGTCATGTCAAAATATTGTTTGTTAATATTTTTTACTCAAAGCGACGAACCTGGAGCTTAATAATAGTAATTTTGGCATAAACAATGTGTGAAATTTATTATCAAAGGGTATTTTATCTAACCATTCTCATTAAACGGAACAGAACAGAATAAGTATCGTATCTGCAACAATCCAGATGAATTCATGCAACTAATTTTTACCAAAATGACAAGACAAAGGCTAGCCGAAATCTTTTTTCTTCACATTATCATCTGGAACGCGTTTCTCTAGGCCTAAAAAACCTCTGCACATTTTTCACCTGATCCCCATAATTATTAATTCAACTGCTTGTTTCAACAATTTTTATAGCTTTTGTTATAACAATGAAGCATTAGGTTAGTTTTTAATTGTTTCAATCAAAACTAAAACTTTTCGTTTCTCCGTTTAAATAAAGATTTCTGTGAAAGACGTTTCTTAATTATTTCGCAATGAATGTGTAAGTCTTTTAATTTGAAACCCGAAAAATTTTCCGGACACATGTAATAAAAAAAACTTGCGACTGTAAAATTTATAAATCTACTTTCAACATGTTCTTTTAACTGCTCATTTGATTTCACATGCGATCTAGTAATTCTCTAATTTTTAACTAAAATAGCTAATTTATAAATAATTCGTTTCTTTTTTTCTGTGAATAGAATCAAGAAAAAATTCATTTAATCATATATTAAATAAAGACATCTACATACATCCATGTTACCTTCGAATCGCTCTGATTTTTTTGAGAGCGAGATGATGACTTCACTTCCATGCACAAACACGGACAAGTGAAAAAACACTTTCATGTGGAGGAAGCAACAACAGTTTTTTCTTCTGTGCAAGCAAACCCATTGACGAACAAACTGCTTTAAAAATTTCCTTTAACGCTTAAATGCTACCCTGTTATAAATGCAAAGCAGAAGGTAAAGACGCCAACTCGGATGATACGCACCAATAGCATCTCTCACATTTGTTGCATGCATGATGCGGTACAGTGTAGGTACACGTTACGATGGCAGACTTTTTTTTACATCATTCACTAGCTTACTGACTACTTTTAACTTCTTTACAAGGGGAATTCAACTTTTGAAGAGGAATCAGACGTGACGACTTGTTGCAGCAGTTAGTCAATCTTTTTTCCACTAAGGAAAATCACGAACAATAACCGACAGGTTGTTTGGATACACAGTTTTGAATTGTTCCGTTCTGCTGACTGGACGTTAGGAACTGTTTTTACAAGTACATAAGGTATCTTTCCTCGAGAAAGTTTATGAATTTTCTAAAAAGGAAATGGTTTACTTCAAATCAGTGTTTGCGAATCTGAAAATTTTATGAAACTAAACAATCTGTTTAAAAATTTGTTTCTTTTTTGACTGAAGTATAGGAGTCCTAATTTTTACATGAAAATTTTAGTTTCACTTCTTGTGTGCAATTTGGCGAAAACGTCAACATATTATTTGTCAAATATCTTCAGACACTTATATGTTTGCTCACAAAGTTGTTCAACTCATTCCATTTTACACCTCTACTTAAAAAAATATTCTATGTATGCACGAAAGTCCTCCTTCCGCCAAGAAGGTCACTTAAGTGAGGTGATCGTGCTTCTGAGCAAGATGCAAATATAACGTGAATGTAGCAATGTTTCAGAATCATTGTTTAAATTGTTTTTGCAAATGACATAATCTCGCCCCAGTGATCGGCTCACAAAGGCTTAAAAGTGAGTTGGACAGTTGAAGATGGGGACGTGCCTAAAGTTGCCTTAGTTTATCATGCGTTTGTGCTATAAAGTTTTAAACGTGCATTTATAAATATATACGAAACGGCTTATTTAGCTGAACAAACTCTTTTGTACTTATTAATTGCATTTTGTGAAATGACAAAGATTTAAAGGAAAAAAAGATTAATGTGCGAGTGTGACTCACACACTATCTCCGACGGACAACGCAACATGTAGTGCAGGTGTAAATTGTTTGCATAAACGCTGTTGCTTCGAAACTTTTTTTAGTTGGCACATGCGTGAGTGTGGCTTCATTTGGATTGATTGTGTAGTGCCAAGGGTAAACAGAAACACAAAACCTTTTCTCTTTCGGCCAGCGCCTCACAAACAATGAAACCGCACCAAGAGAATAAGACAGCTTTGCATTAGATATTCTACAGCTTTGTTGAACCTGAATGTTTGCATTTAGCCAGCGTATTGTTGGAACGACATATTATCTAAAAGAAGTAGATTCGTACATTCCAAGAGCTAGAGTCAGAGCCAAGTTGCAAGAGAGACCGCGAATCTTTTGATGGACAATCCTAAAAAATGCTGTAAAAAGTAAGTAAAATAAAATTGAAAATCGTATAAAAGAGCTTCCTGAGAAAGTATTTAATTTCACTGTGGCATCTTGTCTTACATCGAAAACACTCCCCAAAAAATGCAAAACACTTTGACAATAGGATTAACTTTATTTGTTTGCGAGAACTAGAAAAATATGTTGCATGAGTGTATACATACACAGGTAGTAGGTACTTGTATGAGCTTCATCAAGTGTATTTTAATCTTCTGTAATAATGTGTGGTCTGTTCATTTCCCTGTGACCTATCAAATTTTCGCACTAAGTAATGTAGGTAGGCAAACTCATATCGGTAACGAATCCATTCCGTCATTATAATCGCTTTATTTTTGGACTCTTACCAACCCAAGCAAAAGGTTTTGGAGTAAGAACTCGTTAAAAAATTATGTAGGAGAACAAGTACAAGTTGTCAGAAGTCAGCTCAATGCTATATAATTTTGATGAATTTGACGATGAGTAGTTCTTAATTAAAAGTTGTTTTATAGATCATTTAATCACTTTTATGGCATTCTAGAGCATGTTTGCAAATTGCCTAATGTGAAATCAATCAAGAAATAATTTGCATGGAGTTATTGAAAAGTTGCAAAATCATCCTACCATAAACCTACTTGCTATTCTCAAGATCTTCATTTGTGGATGCAAATCATTTCACTTTCTGCAACGCAGGATAAAAGCTGAAAATGTAGAAATGAACAGAAATCGATTTAGAAAGATGGCTTTGGTCTGGAAGGATTGGCAATCTAGCTCTCAACATCCATTAGATTGCATTTATTTAAATCTCAGAAAAGGTTCAAGCTTACTTTATGTACGACTATTACGATCTCTTCCTCCAACACAAAAAGCACTTGAAAGTCGCAAGAAAAAAGTCTCAACTTCAAAAAAGTCTTCTTTAGCAAAAAGTCTCAACTTTCAGTATTCTTTTTTACAGAAATACTCTCACTATTGCTCATCATCATCATATGCAAATTCAAACTTGTAGTTTTTTGTGCGCACTTCATAAAATTTAATAAATGTACGCATACCTATACAATAATATGTAAAATATACATAGGTGCATTTACATGCATGTACATGGTTAATACACCTACGTTCTCAAGGATTTGCCACACTCCAGAATTGGAGTTTAACGTGAATCTTTCGACTTCATCTTCTCCAAAAAAATTATGTAGCAAAATTTGGAGGAATCCAATCTTGAGGATGCACACAATAATTTGGTGGCGATAGCGAACTTTTTTTCCGTGCAACAGCATTTTGATAACTTTTTTTTGAGATAGATGTCTATTCGCCTACCTACTTATATTACATTTTAAGTAAGCCACGTAGGTACAATGTACTTACTAACATTTTTTCTCATCATCAAACATCCATATTTTGTTTCATTTTATACAACAACAAATCACACACATCTTCTTTAACTCAGTCAGTCAGAGTTGAACTCAACCCTTTTCTGTTCCGGAATGCATAAATACATCAAAAACATGAAAGTATTATTTTTTGCATTTATCATTATCATCATGAACCACCTCCTTCGCATCGAAATGGAGGGAAGAGTAAAAAAAATATATATCAAAATCTGAAAGCAATGCCATATAAGTACCTGATCATTATCAACCATTTGCATACTATCATAAATTATTATTATTGCAATGATAATGCAATAGGGTTCTTTCCAGTTGATGAGAGAGAGATACCTACTCAAAGGCCGAAGGAAATCATGTTGAAAATCGTCTGTTTATGAAGTTTTGTCCTTTCATCAGCTTACGAATCACCATCATTTCTTAATAACCAATTTTATTTCTCCTGCGTGAGTTGCAAAACAGGAGGAGGAGCTGTGTACGTAACAGAAGCAGCAGCAGGCAAGATTGGGATATAAATTGCAGTGATTAAAAGTTTTAACGAAGTGGTTCTTGCTCCTCGCTTAGCACCAACCAACCAACCGCTTGATCAAACAGTTTTGGCTCATTAATTGAAAGTGTGGTTTTAATTACTCCTATTATTTATCACAATCGAACAATTCATTAGGAATTCATCCAACAATTTTTTGAGCTGCTTAAATTATCGATTTCGATACAGCAGTAACGCCTTTGTAATCGATCATCAATCAATTTTTGAATTAAAAATCAACCAAAAAAGGATTCTGGTGAGATAGTTTTTTTTTTGTTTGCATCTTTCAATTATAGTGCAAACCTGAAAGAAACAAACACCTGAAGAGAACCAAAATCTTTCTTAATCATTAATTACTGGATAGATGTATTTAACATAGTCAGTCAGTTTGGGGAATGGAAAATTTACAGTAGAAATATCCATATAATTATAAAACGCGTTTAGCTTTGATTGTCAGTTACACAGCGGGGAACAAATAGTCAGTCAGGAGATGCGATTGCGATTGAATTCGGTTGTTTCATTCAACCAACTTTCATTCAATTTAGAATTCCGCCTTGAAAAGTAGAAGGAAAATGCGTGATTGCTGTTTCTTAGAAGAAAGGCACATATCCTATGATTTACCCACTAGCCATCAACCCTAAACAGAATCTACTTTTGATTAATTCTATCCGTGGATATTGAGAAAAAGATATTTTACGCAGTTTTCCTTTACCGGTTTCTCATTTAATTCAAAATTAAGCCATTGTAAGATGAAAGTTTATGATTTCCTGTCATTCTGAAATCTTTTCACATTTATCGAAAAAATGGAAGAGTGGAGTCCATGACGTTTGAGGCTGCAAGCAATCATCATTTCAATCTTGACCCATCCCCCAATAAAAAGCCATCATCATAAAAATGAAAGAGGGGTAATGATACTCTATCCTACCCTCTCGGAATACTGATGTACGCTCTCAACCTTCAGCGATGAAGAAAGTTGAGAAATGGAATTGAAAATCTTGACTAGAGACATTTAATGCGTTGTTTCAGTTCCCCTCTCAAAGTACATTGTATTGTACATTGAGTATGCATATATCAATTCATGCATACATTAACCAACGGTACACACATTATTTTAAAAACTTTTCTCATTTAAATTCTAGCTGGACAATAAAAGAAGAAACGAGAAAGAAAGGGAAATGGATGCATTCTCATGCATTGACAATAAGAAAGGATGTCATGAATTTTGATGCTTTCCGAATCATATTTCTTCCTTTTAATGACATTTCCATTCCCATCTAAGTGAATGAGCGGAAAATAATAAATCCAACAAAATTGAATTCTTAGGCGGTGAATTTATGACGTGAGAAGATGCAAATATTCAAATAATTTATATGACTGATCTGTGAACAGAAAATGGTTTTGTCTAAAAGAAGCTATATTAATGTCTTTCATTGTATGGCTCCGTTTTTATTGACCTTACATGCATCTTTTTATATGCTAGAGAGTTCGTCAGGTAAAGTTCCTGTAATTTTGTCGCTTGTCGCATCCCTTTTTTGTGTCCATTTTCCAAATTATGCATTTTCAATATGGCAACGCAGTGCCAATATAGACTGTACCACTTTGCCTCATTTATGGACACAAGTTCTTCAAAGAAGAGCCGAGGAAGAAGAGATGATGGTTTTCATTGACAACGACATTTTATCCACCCACTGCCTCGCTCTGCATCCAAAAAATCTCAATAATATAATACGTACATAGAAAATTATTGCTCTTGACAGTATCAAAGAGAGACAATATAAGCAATTTCATAAAAAAAATACGCAGTGATAAGATTATAGACGAAGTGTTAATAGACCACTAATTCCAGTCAAAATGGGACGAAAAAACTTCCTAACATTTTTATCACCACCACCGCATGTATACTACTATTTTTACCGCCAAACAAATGCAAACACATGATCTCCTTTCCTTAAAAACAATATTATTATTTAGCTATTCAGATTTTTACGCATATTTTTACGAAAGCGAATGACAATAAAAAAAGAAATTCCATCTATGCATTATAGAGCGAGCCTAACCTTGAAAAATAAAACTTTGATGTGATGTGTTTGAGTAAAGTCAAAGGGAAAAATAATATTTGATTAAAAATGCGTGATGCATTCAGATTCCTTTTTTTGTTATGCTAATCTGATTTTTATGATGATAACGATAGTAATGATAAACTCATTTTTTAAAAGGAACGAAGAAGATGGCATGTCGTCTTCCTCTTTCCTTCTCTTCTCATGTTCATGAAAATGAAACGCGAAGAAATGGATTATATTATCATCGCAAAAAATCTTTTTTTATTGAAGTTGAATCGATCATTTTAAGCATTTCTTTTTCATCATGATCATCAGATCATCATTGTCATTTAGATTCGACGATCAATTGATGATGATATTGATGATGATCAATGGAATGAAAAACTGAGTAAGATTATGCATTTGAATAAGATTGCAAAGCAGAGAGTGAAGCAAAGCCACGAAAAAAATTATGGATTTTTTTCTAAAACGCAAACAAAAACATCTTTCACATTCCGATGCCATGCCATGCCACAGGCTTGTTTTTTTTATAATAATCCATGGAATGTCGAAAGTCGGAAATGGAAATGTTTATGCTTATTATGGTGGATGGGTGCATGTAAAAAACATTTTTCCCGGCAGATATTTGCTTTACAACTGATTAACTCTTCGAAAAACAAACATTTCGTTTTTGCATTCGTTTCGCTCTTCTCTAAATATTGATATGATAAGGTGAACTGGTACTGGTCTAGTCCTCTAGTTTGTTTGTCTTTTTCAATACATTTTTACTGATGATGACGATAATGATAAGTGACTGGCATCACTACTGTTGTTCTTGTACTACCGGATAACACAATATGTAACAAGTGTAAGCCTCCTTGCAGCATATTACTTACATATTTTTTTCTAAGGCTTCTTATAAACACGAAGAAGAAGAAGAAGAAAAAAAAGTCTTATATAATAGGCCTGGCGTGTCCATGTCCAATGTCCATGTGCCTCTCGTTCAAAAAAGCTTTGTCCCAATCATCATCATCA